>JASANG010002691.1:0-108660 GCA_030248215.1 Enoplolaimus lenunculus
ACATATATAGCAAAATATATACATATAAAGCTAACTTCTGCAATATATACCAATACCGATATCTGTATGCTGAATACAGGGTTACGGATTCGTAATTATCGGATTCAGTGACCAAAGTTAGCCAGCAGATCATAATGTTTCATTGAAATATTGCAAAATTTCTGCAGGATGGAAGCCAGATGATGATCCACAAGGACTCTACAACCTAAACATTTTACCTCGCCACCCTAATAAGTTTCCACCTCGCTTGTAATCAGAGTGGAAATTTATGCGTGCATCTCATGTAATTTTTAGACCCTCCTATCAGGTTGAGCTGGCTATGGGCCTGAATTATTAGATGAATTATTAGTTGTAGAACTCTCCACTTCCCAAAATTCCGGCATTTGCGGCAAAGAACCGGTTTGGCACCGTCCTAAACTACTGAGAATCTACTAAAACCCGGTACCTAATAGCTCGAGAATCAATATTACCTCCACGCTGCAGGCCCGTAGCCAGCTCAGCTTGCTAGGGGGGGCTAAAAAAATTTTCAGGAGGGGCATTCAATGGTTTTAATGACTTCAAGGTTAAAAATTTCTAAGGGGGGGGGGGCAAAATTTTTCCACAAGGGGCTGAGCCCCCCTAGCCTCTACCTTGGCTACAGGTCCGCCAAGCTGAGACAAATATTTTCTCGCTCGATATGCTCGCTTGTAATAATTAGTTTATTTTATACTCTCCCGAAACGAAATCCTTGCTTCCATGGCGAAAAAAATATCAATCATGCAGATGCTGCAAAACCTCAAACACGAGTTCGAGCTCGCGAGTAATAAAATGTTAACAGTTACATTGAAAATTGAAATTTTAAAAAGTAATTATTAATTAACAACGTTTTTGCTTCAAAACACTGAAGCGACGCGCTATCAACCACAACAGTCGTAAAATTGTCTCGTAAAATGTGTGAGGTTTAATGCTTGTCTTGTGTTCTTTTATCGTTCATTACAAGCCAGGAGCGCAGTTGTAGGAAACGATAGATGCTTAGGCTCCCGAGTAATTATATTTTCAACTATTTTTTTGTTTATTTGATCAAGGAAGTTTTACAGATAGCGAATTATTTTTGAATAAATACCCTTGAGCATGTAAACTTGTTTTACGTGACGTGCGATTCAGCGGTGGATGTTTTCGAACGGCTTACTTTCTTTCAGCCAACAGCTCTCGTTTCGCTAACCGAAATTAAGTAATGAAAGGTTCACGTTATAACTGCGCAGCATGAAACACGGTTTGTCTGCATTACAATAGCGGGTAACATTTTGTCTGCACGTTGATCCGCTATCCATTTCAACAAATTTTAATCATCTGCTGTCCTGATGTGACATTCACTGTCTTGGTGTTTGCTGAGGCCGTACGCAATAGTTTCACGAGCGAGAGAAAATTTTTCAACCCGCATCGTGCAGCAGGTTAATCAAAAACCTACAAACGTACGGTTTTTGCACTTTTCATTAGAAATTTCGAGAGCGCATATTTTCTACCAGTATTCTACGAATTTTATTTATGTCAAATTTGACCGCTGGCCCAATGAGATGTGAACCGCTTGTGCGAGTACGCGTTTCGAACCACAAAACGCGGGATTATTTTAGATGCCTAGGCGGATGTGAATGTTCACAGTTGGGGTCCACTCGTATGGCCTTATCGTTGCAGTGACCAACCTTCATTATACAAACAAATCATATTCAAGGTATCGTAGAGTATATTAGGGGCCGCATTTTGCAATCTTTGATACTGTATCCACAAAAAGCGGCCTAGCAAATACTAAACCCAGCCTAAAAGCACTGTTTATTTGCTTAAGCCTTGCATTAATAGATGTGGAAGTTTGTATTAGCAATGAATTCTTTATGTATTTACCTAACGTACTTATTATATGTAGTACCGTACTGAAAAATACTAATCTTGAATGTGTTTACTCGGGCCCGCAGCCAAGAAGGGCTCAGTGCCCTTGGAAAAAGTTTGGCGCCCCTATAAATATTTTAACCTTGCTTGTAACTCATCAGAAACCCACCTTGTATGCCTCTCCTAAAAATCTTAGTCGCCCCGGGCAAGATGAGTTGGCTACGGGCGTGTGTTTACTAAACTGCGTCATGTCGGCTCTGACGAGACAATTAGACCCGAACGTTAACAAAAATTGTTCCGCTTGGTTGATCGTGTCCAATAGAAATCTACAGATAAAATGGTAATTTTAGTACCTACGATCGGATCTTAGTAGCATCCAGCGAACTTCGGTTAGAAGAAAACCTATGGAAGCTGTCCTTCTGATTCGAACTTCAGATGTGTTTTTGTTTGTATACTCAAGACAAATTTTGAAAATTGAAAAGAAAAACTACTAAAATCCAAGCTTTTCGGTTTCGAAATTGAAATTGCGACTAATATTCGGAAAGTTTTTGGAAAAAACAAGTTTCTTGAAAAACTATGTTAGTTTGACTGAAACAGTGATTTGCCCGTAATACCTTAAATCACATCATGGTTTCCAACAGCTAGCAGAAAACCAATACTGTAGGCTTTAGACTAACGCTTAGATTTTATTCTTACACCTTGGCTTAAATTTTGACTAACGATACTAACGTCCTGAAAGTAATATTTCTTCATAGGTTTATGCAAAAAATTCACCCAGGAGTTTTATATTGTAACAACGGTACAGTATTGGAAATGTAACAAAGGTACAGTATAGATGGTCGGCACACCAAGGAACGCCTTCCAATACTGTACCGTTGTTACAATATAGTTCTCCTAATCCTCTTGTGTCGGTTGACTTAAATTTGTGACAAAATTCATGAGTTGTCTCACTCCATTCAGATAGTAAATTATCCACAAAACTAAGCTAAAGAACACAGACTTTTATCTCGTCGAAGTTTTCAAACAAAGCTTCGACGAATAAATAATTAATATCGTTGAAGAAAATGTTGAACGCGAAAAGCAAACTACAAAAAACATCCTTTCATTCAATCTTTAGCTGAGTTGCCAATATTTGACAGGAACCGTAATTGACTCTGAGATTGGGGGTTAACAGCCCCCCAAACGTTTTAACAAGATCACAAGTTTAGCTACTAGATTGTACGGGTATAGGCGTAGATTTTACACCGTGAAAATTTTGAAATAGCTTTCAGCACCCTTCCCCCTTGTTTTATAAAATTTACAAATGATTTGGTAGAATAAGCGATTTTTTAAAATTAAAAATAACAAAGACTGATTTTGTGGCTTAAATTCAGTTTAGTAAAGCTTGTCTAGTTTGTTTTCAGCAAACTTGATGTCTTTGCTATCATTTGGCGTGGTCAAAGAAAGGCAAGCACAGGGTGAGCAAATGACGATAGTTATATTTTTTCGTGTTGAAGTTGTACGACGTACAAATACCCTCTAAATTCCGATGGGTTGATTCAGAGAGCGAATTGGACATTCCTGGTTATTTCTGAGTTAATAACAGCGAACATTACCTCGTTTTGATTTAATTCTGGATGTTGTTTAATTAACTCGAAATGAGCTGAATCAACTCCGAATTTCAAGCTCTGGTCACTAGGATTTAAATCATCTGAGAGTGTGGTAATATTCATCGTTTAACTGAGAAATAACCTGAAATAACTAATCTCTCTCTGAGTTGATTACTCAACTCATAGAAATTTTACAGTGCAAGCTTTTAGACGAAATTTTCGTTGCAATGTTGCAAAATATTTTGTTACACATCTGTTAATTATTCGCAAACCCGCATTATTCGGTGACCTACACTCCCGTCCAGGTTTTGTCACCTGACACCGATGCTGATGTGAAGCTGTTAAGATTGGTATTCACATATATTATGAAAATTTAATCAAAACATTTGATAGGCGCAAACTGAGAAATAACCAGAAATAACTAATTCCCTCTCTGAGTAGATATATCAATTCATTGAAATTTACACTGTTATTATGATCCAGGCACAAGCCGTGGGTATACTCCTAAAACACAGTTATGTTTCAACTATGTAGTATAATCTCATCACTTCAAATCATTAATAAACCCATTGTGCGAAAATTAGATGCAAAGTGTATTTTACGTGCGGAGCGCTAAAATTCTTTTACACTTCACATCATCGCAATTTAATAAAAATGGCAAAAAATCAACTCGTTTCGTTCAAAAATGGGGTTCCGGATGCCCTGCTCCCTGCCCTCCGACCAGGGACCTCGGGGCCGGCGGCGCTTTCGACGACAGTGGCTGTTAGATAGGTTGCTGTTGGCAAATTCGAAAAACTTTACGCTACCCGAGTAAATTATGGTTAGAACCCACATATTCAATTTTTATCTGAAAAATACAATTGCGCCGCTTTTAAAAACGTGGGCCCTTGTTACTTTTAGGCAGGACCGGAGCAGCCAGCCCTCATACCACGTATTTGGGGGTGCACCCCTAAAGCGGCCCCCACCCTAACCGGTTGAAACAAAAAGCACTTAAATTTTAAAATGCGTTTGGCTTCTCGCTCGCGAGTTTGGTGCCCATCACTGTGGAATTTGGGTGGGAGCCCCCAAACCTGCCTGCTCCGGCGCTGCTTTTAAGGTCGCTGCTTTCTGGAGGGACAGCAAAAAGATTGGCTTAGGCTTAGTTTTTGCTCTTTTTCAACACCTAGGGTAGGCTTAAGTTTAGAAATACGCGTAACCTTGGCCACTAAATGGCACGAATCTACCACTTAAATTTGATTCTACAGCTTAGTGTTAAGTTTTGGTTCATCATCTTAAAACAGAAATATTGCTTAGACTATAGGGTTGGGGCCAGTTTTTTGTGGGGCCGCTGCTTAAATTGGACTACAAGGACGTATCGACAATAAAAAAATCTGTTGCACCGGAAAATTTTGTGTTGATTTATACGTTAATAGTTGTAGTGAAACGGTCGCGAATCAATAATAAACACATGAACTTAACCGTAAACTTTCGCGTTTCTTTGACAAATAATTCACATTTTTACAATAATAATAGTATTTATTGTTCTGCTGTGATTTAGAAGAATAAAAATGTACTAAGCCTATTTATTTACACTAACTTTAAAACTATATTTAGTATTAGCTTTGAGTGTATAAATACATATAATATATACATATATCACGGTGTGACCGCTTATCCGAGTCCGGCTCCGGCAAAAAATCAACATCCGGCTACGGCAACAAATCGACATCCGGCTCCGGTATTTTAACTTGCCGGATATTACTTTTAAAAATTTAGGTACACCATCATTCGTATTTATGCTAAGTACCATCGAACTGATTTAATTACTTTTCCATTTTAACTACACGATTCAGACATAAAACAGCATCAGTAACCAATCGGCGACGCGCTTTAATCGAAATAGTTTTAGTTAATTTTTAGCAATACCCCCTTCTCGATCAGGGTGAAGATCAGATAAAATATGACCCGTGTGATACTACATCGCGTTAACGTGGATTCGGGTCAAGTGTCAATCTCTATACGTATAATATAACCTTGGTAATAGTTATGATTTTTTGCGAGCAAGCGTAATAAACGAGAATATGTTTTCGATTTCTATAATCCAGCAAAATTGTTCTAAAGTGTGAAAATTTTACCTTTTTTCTGTTTCTACAGAAATTTCAACGAGATCTCATTGTATACACGCCCGCGGTACGTAACATCAATCATCAGGTGGTGATAGGCCTTGCTACCAAGGTACAAAGCCGAACTGGAATATACTGGAATTGTAATCGGAATCGGAACTAGAAATTTTGTGACTGAACGGATAATTTGTATTGACAAATACAATGTTGATTTAGGGTGCCTGTTGGTTGGTAACAGTTTTCAAAAAGGTCGCATGAACAAATTGGCGATGATTTTTGATTCTGTAAAGTTAAACTACAAACAATTATTGATAAGTTACCTCTATTGATAAGTTACCTCCCTCATTGAAAGCAGTTTAATAGATAAATACACAATTTTTATGCAACGTATACACAACAAGTAATATTAAACATAAAATTGAACTCGCTTTGAATCGGAATTCTAACCGGAATCGGAATTCCGGGCTGCACCCTGCTCGTTACTTTTGAATTAAAAAAGAATCCATTATAGTCTGGGAACCGCTGGATAGGACACCCTTGAGTCAACCCGGAAAAAGTAAAAATAAAAATAAAAAAATTGAAAATTTTAGAAACAAAGACATTACGTTTGCTGTATTCTGAAATGTGTTCTTGTATTAAAATTGTAAGAAATATAACTATAATTTATATTCCAGACACTATACATAGTGATCGCAACACCAAATTCAAACAGTATTTAGTTCTGCACGAATTCATTACAGTCAAAATGACAAAATATATAATTATAATGTGAAATTTCTTAAATACGAAATAGGAAGCGCAAGTTTCGTTTTAATGGATTCAGTTTGGTCGAATACATGTAAAATACTAGTGAAATATTGTGAAATATTGACGGCCACAGAGTCCTCGAGAGATCTCCGTACGCAGTCTGGCCCGTGTAAAGATCAGGGGCGGAACGTTTTTCTGTGGGACTACAATAGAATTAGCTTAAGCATTAGACTAAATTTTTTGATTGGCTTAGGCTTAGGCTTTAGGCTTACGAATATGCTCATTCTTACGCTTAGGCTTAGGCTTAAACTTAAGCTAAGGCTTTGGAACAAGCTTAAAATACTGTTTCGCCCATGTTTTTTATATTGGCCGACAGTCTCGAGCTAGGTTCATGTAGACCCGCGATAGGACACAGTATAAAAAAGATTGTATTAAGGTATACACGCATTCTAAGCCATAACAATACGTGTTCGCACGGACTATCGGAAAAATACAAAAAAGTTAACATTTCAAATCAGATTTCATAACAACAGGTACAAATATTGAAAATCGATTTTGGCAAGGGTTACTTCGCGGTGTGTAACAATAGTGTAAGTAAGCATATTCCTAAGACTAAGCTAAAAGTCTAAGCCTGAGCCGCAGCGTAAGTATACGCCGATAACAAGAGCGTAGGCCTAAGCCTAAGCAAAAAATTAGACTAAGGCTAATTTTAATGCTGGAATTGCCGTAAGTTTTGAACAAATTCTTCTTGAACCAATGTTCCATTTTTGGCAGAGCCGGAGCCAAACATCAGTTTGGAAGCTGGTCACCATCTCATGAAATAATAATGCCAAGCCAGAAACACACAAAAGCATATATATAATAGGTTTGAATTGTAACAAACCAACAACCAGATAAATTTATAAAAGTATTTGTGTGGTTGAGACCACCCGCTGAACAAACATTGTAGCACATGAATCGTTTTAAATTTCATACTATGTATCGTACAGTTTCAATAGCTCGCACTTAGGTTGACAAGTACTTAGGATTCGCTTCTGCAAACAAACAAACAAACAAACAAACAAACAAACAAACAAACAAACAAACAAACAGACAAACAAACAAACAAACAAACAAACAAACAAACAAACAAACAAACAAGCAAGCAAGCAAAGAAACAAACACACAAACAAACAAAGAAACAAACAAACAAACAAAGAAACAGACAAACAAACAAACAAACAAACAACCAAGATACATTGTTCATAATTGGCAGATCGACGCACCGAAGGCTACTTGAATGAAGGTCGTGTAGCCAAAGGACCATAGACCTTTACCCTATTAGAAACCCCCCGGCAACATGCAGCCAGTTTCTAAATTATGCTAAATGCGACCTGTCCCCAACGTAAATTTTTGCCCATTCATACCAGGAAACGAGTGGATATTAATATTGCCGGTTACTGGAACCGGAACCGGATAGTGAATTTTGCACCGGAACCAGAGCCGGATGTTAACCGGATATAAGATCTAAATTTGTACACTGTTGGAAGTATTTGAGTTGTGCAAAACTATGTATTTATGGATTTAAGATCAACTGTTGGCGTCGACTTTTAATTCCATATCAGTGTCTTCTCTGGACTTGCCCGGAATTGCAGTCGCTGAAAACACAAGTATTTCGACGTTTAAAAAGCAGTTTTATGGTATTTAGGACCACAAGCGCAAGTATGTGGTTCCGGTAGGTTTATACCGAATACCGGTACCGGATACGGATGTCGGTTTTTGCCGGACATGAAATCCGGAACAGGATATTCGGTCCACCCCTGATGCATACACGTCTCAGGCTAACGTATGCCCTTATTTTGATCGAAGTCTCGGCTGTCCGTTTCTGTTGAATTGAAAGTATTAAATTGAATTCCACTCATATTTATTACATCCCCATTTTACCATTGAAAAATCCTGAATCCGTTGCGGTCTGCTGAAAGGTGATCATATGGTCGAAGACACAAATATGATTTGACATTTGTCCAGCCTAGTTACATTGCCATATTGACCCATGCGACTTTTAGGACCGTAACTGTAGATTAAGCATATTCCTAAACCTAAGCTTACGCTTCGAACGAACTACAAACCCAAGCCTTAATCTAAGCAAAAAATATAGCTTAAAATCTAACATAACTGCTTTATAGTCTCACCACAAATCGGTCGGTTCTAAAAGTAACATGGGTCGCCATACTGAATCATTGTTAACGATTTCCCAAGACCAATTTTCAAATTAATGTTCATATTCCCGGCGCAGCTTTAAACTTTAACACAGCGTTTGCCTTGGAATACGATTTCGGCACAAGCCATATGAACATTAAAATAGGCTGTGTAACCCTGACCTGGTCTGTCTGAAATTATGTCGCAGTTATTGATTATAATTTAGAATAGATTTGACAGCTTTAAATTTAAAAATAACTTTAAACATTCACAGTAATATTTCTACAGTTAGCTTCGTTTTTCGTCGTCTAGACTTTTATCAATTTCACAACGGCCTAAAGTGCTCAAACTGGCTGAAAAAATACTCTTGTTTTTGATTTTATTCTTAAATTCTAAAGAATGACAAATGAAAGCGAAACTGAAAAGTATATTTTTGATTGAAAAAGTTTTTCAAACTTTTTATTTTCATAACAATTCTCAGCACGTTTTCAATTTATTTGCCAGTTATTTCAAAGTATGAGCTTTTAAGTAGGGCTTATCTATGCCAGGGCTCGTGTTATGTATGTAGTACCTGGCGCTAATTGGTAATAAATGCATTTTGAATTTTGAGCCAGAAGACCAAAATTTTGATCCTAATACAAATTTAAATGATTAGCACGTAGTAGCGTATCCAGAGGGGGTGCGGGATAACATTCGCCAGGCAGCCCCCCCCTGTCTGAAGTCTTTGGATCCGCCTCAGGTAGCGCGGCCGAGCTGAGCTACTTTACTGCAAACCCAAAGCCAAATGAGAAACCAGGGTGGTTCAGACCCCTCATAGAAAAATTATGGTTCTCGTAGAAATAGCTTTTGCTGCTAAAAGGTGTTGTTCTGATGACTATCCTGTAATGTAGATGTGTAAAATTTACTATTGCAACTGGTCATAGGCATTATATTAATAAATAATGCTGCGCTATATATAATATATAGCGAAAAACTCGCGAGTGAAGCGACCGAAAAGCCAAACGCAATTTCAGTACTAAAAAATATTCACACAAATTATTTCTTTGATCCCTGCTGGGCGACCAAGGCCTGGAAGGACAGTCCTTGGATCCGCCAGTGACCAATTTATATTTGTTACAGTTGAGTGTCACGGTCTAATGCCTATCTGCACAACTGGGTATAGAGCATGAAGCTAATTCTCAGAATCTCTGCTGCAACTATGAACAACGTACGGCAAGAACTATAAGCCTTAAAGCAAAATAATGACAGAAATTGAGGGTGAACATAAATTATTTATACGCAGTTTGATGCTAATATATGCAAGATTTAACAAAAAAACAACGTACATTCCAGGCCTGTACCCAGCTAACCTTTCTAGGGGAGCTAAAACATTTTAAGAGGCGAATGTTAAGGTATTCAGTGACACACAAGCGAGGTTAAATCTTTCCTAAAGGGGGGATTTTCCAGGAAGGGCTGAACCTCCTGGCCCCCTCTGGCATCGGGCCTGACTGTATATGCGTAACTCGCGCTGTACCGAACGAAGGGTGGGATGCTCCGAATCCGAATTATTAGTGTTCAGTGGCACTGTCTCGCTAAACCATCGTTATTAACGACTTGCTAATTCTATCTTATACCCATACTATTTATAATCGAAAAACATTTGGGAATGAGCTTGTACACAGAGGGGGGCCAAGAGGGCTCCGACATTCTGCGCAAGAATTTGGCTCTCCATACAAAATTTTCAATCTTGCTAACTAAAGGTAGTTCATGTTCCCGTGGAAAGAGTCCCTTACGCCCAATGAATTCGAAATATAGTAGTTTTAAGTTTATGCTTAAGCTAAGTAACAATATAGGTAATAACGTTGGGATGGGAGTAGTTAATTTGACTTTTACTTAAAAATAGCGTAAAATAAAGTAAACAAGCACCCAATATAAATACCTAATCCATGAATTTATGGGAACAAAATGGAAACCGAACCCAACACCTATGCCGTCCAGGCAATAATTAATCATTCACAACCCGTTTAAGGACTGTCGTAAACAGTTGAATGCCTTCACGCGGCAGGGACCGAACCTGGAACTCATTTCCAGAAAGTGTAAATTTAAATGCTGAATTTTTGTTAGCAAATACCGATGACAGAGGTTGTACTTTTAAAATGTAGTAAATTTTACGTATATGAAAACACCGTTTATTTTACCTTATATTACGGGAACTTTGAGGTAACTCTAGTATAATTCTTGCGTGCTTTTACACCAATGTCACGTCAGCCGACGGTTTATTGATATACGGTGTTTTCAGGAAAACATTAGCTGAAATGAAAACTAATTTCTTAAATTCCAACTCCGACTACAACTTCTACTACTACTATTTAGATCATAAATCAATTTTTGACTTTTTTCGCCTAAGAATAAACAAAATTTCATTCTCTTTTGATCAATTTAGAAATGAAAATATGAAAAACTACTCCGGTTGCGGTTCGGTTCGGGTATCTTTGTATCTGGTCTCAGGTCATGGTTGGAGTCTTTGTGAGATATTTAGGAATTGCTAACAGTTTATACAAATCGAACGCAAAGCGAAAAATTTTAATCTACACTGCAAACAATGATTTGACTCAGGTGGAGTCGAATTTTGACTTAGTTTGTGTAGTCAGGAAAAGCCTATTTCGGAGAGTGTCAATTTGACTCACCATTTTTTGCAGTGTACAACAATTCATCGCCCGACAACTTGTCGTCCAACAGTGTTCTAAAGCCTATTAATATATCTAAGCATAGTCGTAAACGTAATTTTAAGCCGAAGTCTAAACATAATGATGCGTGACGACTTGTCGAAACGATGAAATTTCGGATTACAAATTGTCGGGCGACAAATTCTTGTGATACCGAAAATTATGCGGTAGAAATATAATTTAGTAAAGACGAAAACCTAGATTTATGAGTCGCCGAAACTAAGAAGGCCGATACTGCTGTGAACGGGGTTTAGTGGAAAGTTCATGAATCAAGTAGAATAGTTTAGCTTCACAATAATACGCGGAACCATATTAGGATAGCTGTAACACTGTATACTCAATTAGTTTTTGTTTTCATTACAAAAATACAAGAGTTAATACTGTATAGGTTTATAAATACGACAGCTTCATTTTGCGCAGTCTTTAATTAGCAAAATATTGCGTGAAACGGAAAGCTAAGCTTCGCGTTGAAATAATTAGCGAAAACTACACTGTAAATTCAAGTGAGTTGATTAATCAACTGAGACAACGAATTAGTCATTTCTGGTTATTTCTGAGTTACAGTGGCGGATCCAGGACCTTAAAATGGGGGGGGGGGCAAAATTTCACAGGTAATAAACTTACTTTTGACCCATACACGAACCACGAACTATTGTCACAAAATTGCTATTTAATTTTTGTCGAGATGCTGTTGGGAGGGCCACGGCCGGGGTGCCCCCCATGGATCCGCCATTGCTGAGTAAATATTAACAATAAACATTAACTGGACACTGAGCTGATTTAATTCCGGTTGAGTTGATTAATTAACTTAGAATAAGTTCAATCATTTTAGAATTCTAAGTTCTGAAAGATTTAATCCAGACTCAATAATTCAATCCATTCTGAATTAAAACCAATTTAGTGCGGAATTCACAATGTAGCGATGAACCGATACTGTAAAATACCGGTATACTGGTAATGGCTCATATTCTTGTTCACCCGTAGGCTTAGGCTTAGCAAAAGGCTTAAACCTAAACCTAATTTTTTCTTAAGCTCAAGCCTTAACCGTAAATCTGATTAAAAGCACCGGAACATAGGTTGTTTATACATAGCAAATCAGATAATTTTATACATTAACGTGCAGTTATCATTCAGACTGCAAACAAAAACGCTAAATACGCACTAATTTGTGACCACAAAGTGCAGTTGAGCTGTCAAATTTGGCTCTTGAGAAATGTGCAATTTAACTAATAAATCGCACGTAGTTGTATATATACAACCCGCGTTGGCTGCGGTTTGCGTCTCAATAGGACAACAATCACTCAAAATTAAAACAGCGACCGACATGCGTCCAGAGACAAAAAGAAAGAAAGAAAGAAAGAAAGAAAGAAGAAAGAAAGAAATAAAGAACGAAGGAAAGAAAGAATGAAAGAAAGAAAGAAAAAGCGGCAGGGACCCATATCCCAAGGTGGCACAAGAAATATCAACTATCCTTGCAAATTTTGATCTCCCTGTCAAACTTCAAACCTCGCTTGTAAGTCATCGAAACCCGTTGTATGCTCGTCTTAAATTGAATTGTTAGCCGCCATGCCATGATAGACAAGGAACATGAATTGATTTAGAATAATTAGGCAGAAAATTAGTCAAATTTTAAAATTTAAACATCGAAAATAATTAATAAACTAAATCGTCTGGATGAAGTGTGTATTTGCATGGAACAGTTAATTTAGACAGAGACGGACGCTCGCAGGCAGCCGTGGATACAGAAATTACTAAGCCAGGATGGCCAGTTATGAAACGCAATTTTTGACGTATGCAATATATGTGTCAATTTTCTTCGTGAGAATAATTGTAAAGAGTTCGTTACCATTTTATAACAAAATATATTCACATGCGAGAAGCAGTTGACTTCTCTGCAGCTGCTAGTGGCAGCAAGGAAACAGACGCGACCACCCCCGACAAGGAGACTGTTGCGAAGCATAAAGTTTAGCTATGGGTGACGCGAAAGGGCAAGAACTATCAAATTAAACTTAACACGAAATTACTATCAATGACGGTAGGCAGAGTGCCATATAGTGCGTTCAAAACTTCACAGCGGCCTAAGTAGATTTCACAAAATTTACAAACGGGTATATAAAAAATCTTACCAAGTAACCAATTTAAGCGGCCCTAAGTTCGCCGGCAATAAATTAATAACATAAAATACATATATTAACATGTTTAAAAGTTATATAACATAGGTCGCACAAACTTGAAGCTTAACAGCATTAGAAATGCTTAAATATATCATAATATTTCAAGTTTTGCTTTACAGACATCACATAAAATCACATAAATCAAAAAGTCTCGACATTCAGACAATTTTTCACTGACTGTGGCGGTGTGGGGAAGGTTAGGCATTTAAAGCTTAAGCCAGCCTTTGTCACAATCAAATGAAGCAGGTGTCCAGGTTTATGTGAAGATGTCTTTTCAGGGTTTTAAAGTTTAAAATTTGAATTTGCATACGATGGCTCGCGGTAATAACAGAGGCGCGGCCGTTGGAAAAATTTACGACTGGTCGATTTTGAGACTGGAAGGCTGGGACTTAGACTTAGAGTTAGAATTAGGTTAAGGTTTAATCTTACTGGGTGCAGAATGAGATGTGGGTAAAGAGTTTTTACCCGACCCGCGCCTTACCCAGGTAAATAAGAATTTTTTTACCCTCGGGTTTACTCATGCTTGCGATCGCTCGTGATTCGTACTTTAATGAAGTTTTGCGTGATACCTGCAATAAATTTTTCATTTGACACCTTACTAGATACAACAAAATTTCAAATCCAACTAAACAAAGCACAGAACTTTTTTTGCTCTTTCAACGCTCACTGACTACCTTAGCTAATAGCGTATGTTTTGCACCTTAACTGTTAAACGTTTGACGCGGGTAAAAACTGCCATTTTTTCACTCGCGTGATACAAATCTTTACCCGGGGGGCCCATGTTACTTTAAGGGTCGTCCGGGTTTCTGGTGGGTCTATAAAAGAGTGGGTTTAGATTTTAGATTACAGTTTTTGCTTAAGCTTAAACTTAGGCTTAGGCTTAGGAACTCGTTTTTCCAGCGCTTAGGCTTAGGCTTAGGCTAAGGAATACGCTTAATCTACTGTTACGCCCCTTAAAGTAACATTAGCCACCCGGGGTATAAACACTGTTGAAAATTTTTACCTGACCCACGTTTACCCGCGGGTAAAGCCCCACTCTAAGTGGGGCAAGCCCGCATAGTTAACATGGGCTCTTTTTTAAATGGATCAAGCCAAAAATTTGGCTTGGCGAACGCACGAGTTGTATATTAAATTTGTAAGCAGAAACGGACAAGAATTAAGTCATTTCAATATTAATACTGCATTCAGCTGTTTTTACACTCTAACCCACAGTTAGATAAATTTTTAGCAGATTTTAGCATAACTTTAGTTTAGTGTTACGCTCAAGCTTGAATTTTGGGCTTAGCCTAACCGTTAAATTTTTACGGTTTCTAATGTACGACAGCTCCGAATTCAAAAATAATCGTTCACAACCCGTGAAATATTACTAAAGTATACAAAAAATACTTTGTCAGCCTCTAACGAACGACTACAAAAAATATTGTCTTGCAGCGCATTCCAGCGCCGTCCTTAGTTTTTCAAATTCTACGAGTCGAAAATCAATTTCTAAGCTAAAAACTCTATTAATTTCAAGCAAAATTAGGTATAATAATCACCGTCACGAATGAACCTTACGTACCACAGCGAGCTCGCAGTGGTCACTCAGATAAAGAGGCAATTACATACATACCTGTACTGGCAATAAATTATACCATAAAATGGCTTATGATTGCGTATTCTCTTAGCTAACACCTACCCACAGATGAAAGGGTAACATATGGATAGAAAGCTCGAAAGGGCATAGAAGGGCTGGACTTTGCATTTTTACCATAAACGCATGACCTAAAACCGGGTGAGACTGAAGGTAGCAATTTCCGGAGCCGAAAGTAGGAAAAATTCAGTTGGAGCCTGAGGCGAACGAAAAATCTTATAAAATTAAAATGAACGTTGATATATTTAGTTTGAGCAACAAGAAGAAGATTGAAAAATGAAAAATGGAATCTTGCGAGACTATTTTCTTTATCAGTTGCGTAGAGAAATACTTTCATCGCTGGACCAACTTCCAAAAAAAATCACTAAAATATTGGGTCATAAGGTATAATTAATAAATGATTAACTATATGGTTCAATAACGCAATGTTTTGCCCGAGTGTAATATTCAATAAAGTCGCCTGAGGCACATTTGACCCCCTTCTCCCTACGATCGTAACAAGAACCAGCAACTCATATTTCCACTGGCTGATGTAAGAGGGGCACTTCGGCCTTGGCTCTTCAAAACTGGAACCAAAACTAACATTTTATATTTAGGTTGAGCAACAAAATTGCGTTCGGTTTCTCGCTCGATTCGCTAGCAAGTTCTTTTTCCACAATTATATTTTGCCCGACTCTTCTTTTTGAAATTTCTGGATCCACCAGTGCATATCGTTCTTTGGGTCACCGGTGTTCAGGCTTAAAAAGTTGCCGACACAAAAAAGCTTTGGTCATTAAAGGTTATTGATAAAGTGCACAAGAATGAGTCACAGCAGTAGTAAATATTAATGTCACTCAATTATTTGTATTTAGGTTTCATTCATATATAATATATATGAATGAAACCTACAAATCATTGAGTTACATTAATAGTTATATATATGTATATAGATATATATACATATATATACATATATACATATATATAGCTGGTTTTAGTGGTTAAACCAAACTTTTTAAACAAGCGGTAAATTACAACCGCTACCGAATCATAATTTGGGTTATCTTGTTTCAAAAAGTGCCCGCCCCTAATGAGTCAAAGGTTCGAACTTTAGGTGGACTAAACAACCTGTCAGAAGGTAGTAGGAAATTTAAAAGTTGGGCTTTATGCTTTTGAGTAGGACCCGAAAATTTCTTTGAAAATAAGTACAAATGTTTACATTGCAATATTCATTTGGGCTCTTTTACATGCGCACCTCACCCTAAGTCTTCGCGTAGGCGTTTACTTTAGCTTAAGTCTAAACCTAAGACTAAGCCTAAACCTTAACTTTCTATGTGGGGCAAGTGTACAAGATCACTAATTTGTTTCAGAAATGAATTTTAATACAGAATAAGTGACATGCGTAAATTTTGGCATTTTTTCATCAGGTGCCCGTCGGCTGGCATTTGCCCTCAAAAATGGTCGGATTTTAGAATTTTTTTGCATATTTGAGCTTCTCGTTTAGCTTACATATTATTCGACATTGAAATTGAATTCTGTTCGATTTATTTCAGCTCCAAGGTTTCCGTTGTTCCGATACGTAGCCAGCTCAAAAGGGGTCAATAATTTCAGGAGTTCCGAGCAGAGATTTTATTTGCATTACAAACAGAGCTAAAGCCTTTCTAGAAACATGACAATACTAGTGGGGTTGAGCTGACCAGTTTACTTCTTCTGACTACGGACCCACACTGATTTAGCACGCCTATGCCATTTAGCTAGAGCTTAAGTGCAAATTCGATTAAGCCAAGTAACGCCATGATGCCAGATGTTAAAATTATGCAACGCTTCCGTTTGCCCAAAAGCTCTGATCTAAATTAATTTGAATAACTGCACGCAAATTAGCAACAAATGCAAGCAACAACAACAACTTAGCAACTCCCACGCCAACACGGATTTCGGTCTACGTGCAGAATTTAAGATCCTCAAATACCCCACAGGCATGTAGAAATTACAAATTTGCATATTGCGTTTCAATTCTTTGATGGAAATCTGAGCAACGCAGCGTTTTAGATTTACAAGATTTGACGCCTGAGATAAATCCGATTTGTTTGCCGTAGTGCAAACAATAAAACTGCTGGTCCATGTATAGAACAGGGCCGGATCGTTTTCCGGAGGCGCTATAATAGAGTCAGTTTAAGATTTAGACTAATTTTTTTGGCTTAGGCTTAGGCTTAGGAATAAGCTCATCTGCCTAGGCTTAGGCTTAGGAATATGCTTATACTACTGTTCCGGCCCTGTTCTATACATGGGCTAAACTGCCTAGGGCAAGAGATTCCTCGGGCTTCAAAACGATAATGTTTTGACAGAGAGTCAACTGATTTTTTCTATCATCTCTGTATCCTATGATAACTACCCTGCCCATTTAAATTCCGAGAAGACAGGCGGAGTTGGAGACTGCGATACTTTAGGCTCAAGGTTTTGCTTATATTTAGGCGTACGCTTTGGTCTAGAGTTAGATTTAGGCTTGAGTTTAGTTTCAGGTCTTATAATTTTACGCATGCCTTTTCATTTAGCTGTATTAGCAGTAATTAGATAGATCCAAAATTTTTCGACAGCGACGGAGCTGGGAAACACTTTGTATGATGAAATGCTTGAAATTGAAAATTTCGAAATGTGATGTTTTAGTACCTTATGATACAACTATTAAGGTTAGCAAATTATCATGAGCTTGAAACATGGTAACTTTAACAAGCTTAGACTTAATTTTAGCACAAATATAGCTGTTTAGCATTTTATCTCAAAACGGGCCAATGTATGGAACAAGGGCTGAACAGTAGTAAAAGCTTAATCCGAAGCGTAAGCCTAAGCCTAGCGTAGGAATGAGCTTACGCCTATGCATAAGCCTAAGCAAGAAAATTAGCCTAAATTTAAGCTAACGCTATTCCAGTCCAACGGGATAACGTTGCGCCCCTGATCTTAACATAGACCGCAAAATGTGTGGTTATTTCTTAGTAATTAACAATAAATTTTAACTCACGCTGAGCTGATTTAATTCCGGGTTTAGAATTCTGAGTTTTGAAAGGCCTCATTCAGAGCTCCCACGTCTGAGTGGACTGAACTCATTCTGAGTTAAAACCAAGTCACTGTAATTTACAGTCTGGAACATGCGAAAACGTTTAAAAAAGTAATTCGATCTGCCTCTAGTGCCACAAAGTTTGTGCCATATATCTTTCATTTTACAATTTCAACCTTAAAAACTTGAAAATATTCAGGTTACGTTTATTTATCTACAAATCGGCGTAGCTCTCATTTTGGCAACCAGGGTCATGCCCTATAACAATCACGGAATGTAATTTTTTGTTGCAAATTAAAAAACTTTTTACAACACCCTGTCTAAAAAATGACAAGGCGAGATAACCCCTACTCAGCACTAGACACGGCGTTCTATGCAAATACGGTTTTTGATACAAAATGAAATATGATACCTACCAGCTAAAATGAACACTAAAGTGCGCTTGAAACTTTGTTGGGAATCTAAAAACTCACAATAAAATGGTAGCTATGTAAATAATCAAACTCAACGGCGTATATAACTGTGAAAAAAGCGTTATTTCCTGCGAAATTTCTAGAGATAAAGAAAAAAACGCATTTTACAGGTTTTTATAATATTGCTTAACACCCCAGTTTCGAAATTCTGGTTCCTGTCTTGTGAGTCATGGTTACTTTGACCTAGGCGCGCCCCTGAAACCAGACTATAATCAGTGGCAGATCAAGAAATATCTAAAAGGGTGCCCCACGAGATATACTATTGGAAAAGCTCACGAGCGAGATGCCGGACTCCAATTAATGCTAAACCTTAACACAAAATTTTAGTTTGACACCTGTTGGGGTGGGCTAGGTTAGGGTGTGCTTTGTCTTAGATCCCTTAGCTTATTATCACTTTCGGGTTTCCTCAAAAGTTCATGACTTAATATATATACAAGTCAGCTTAGGGTAACATGATACCGGGTGATACAAATCAGTTATGACACAAAAGCCGTCTATTATTGTAAATTAGAACATACTCTATAGAGCTAATGCGACAGTTAAAGTTGATCACACACCTATGTATTAAGAACAAAATTATAAGTTGAACGGCTATGAGGTGGCGTGACGTAGGGGGCCACGTGTGAGCGACCCCTAATTTGAATTTATTTTTGTCACGCACGAAAACCTGTCTCAATGAAATATTGTTCAGTATTTGCTAATTTTGTGTTAAAAATTAATATTTTAAGTGTTTTTCGATGGCATTCGTCCGCGAATTCGAAATTCTCAAACGGTGGAACACTACTGATAGTACACTTCTATTACGAAACGATGGGCTGACACAATGGCTGATCCATGTGGAGGGGGCCACCCCGGCCGTGGCCCCCCAACAGCATTTCGACAAAAATTATATAGAGTGTCAATTGCTGTTCTACGCTGTTTATTTCTTTGTTTTAAACACAATAGTATATGGGACACTACAGTATGGGTCAAAAATAAGTTTATTACCTGGGAAATTTTGCCCCCCCCCCCAATTTTTAGAACCTGGATCCGCCACTGGGCTGACACCTGGGTTCGTATTTTCAAATGTATGTAGCACCTATCACTAGTTAGCAGTGTGATTTGTGTAAGTGTTGCACAACAGAATGCGTGTTGTAAAATTTGGTACATTCGTTGGATTATGGATTCGCCGTTTTACTCTGTGAGATTTTAGTTCCGTGGGAATCGTAGTTCACTTGTTTGAGAACCTATTCAAGATGTGCTTTGCTTTTTGAGCATTTTTAATGTCCCACAGCGTCGTTCGAATCTATCCGCGGAGCCGCCTGGTGACGTCTGGTGCCGCCCGACGCCGTCTATTGTAGTTCGGTTCCATTCAGTACTGTCTAGCGCCGTCCGGCACTGTATGGTGCATCATATCAATTTGTAAACAGTAAGTTTTGACTTGCGTCGCAGTCCAGGGATGGACAACAATCATAGGTGCTACACACATTTGAGAATACTACCCCTGGTATTAAAAGGAGGGAGATCAGGCTGAAAGCAAACATTTCACTATAGCAGTCGCATTAATATGTTTAACCTTAACGCATGTAAGCGTAAGCCAGCAAATTCAAGTTCAATTGTAACTATTCACCTATAACTAAAGAGGTAACCACGATTGATATTATCAATGGACCAATGCTACTTTTAGGGTCGTCGCGGTTTCTGGTGGGTCTGTAAAAGAGTACGCTTAGATTCTACAACACATTTTTTTGCTTGGGCTAAGGCTTAGAAATATGTTTAATCCTGCGGTTACGGCCGCAAAAGTAACGTTGGCCTCATAAATAAATAATAACATATAAATTAAGATTTTTGGTGGAAAATTTTAATTGATGTAATATTATGTATTTTCCCAAGAAATGCCTGACTGTTTTTTAATATTTTTGTCCCAAGGCTAGACTAACGTCAGATTGTATGCTTAGATGTATGTATATATGTATGTATATTGCTTAAGAAACTCATGGGGATGCATCAAAAATGACAAAATTCCGTGTTGGGTTAAAGTTTTCAACATCTGCATACCAAACAGTCCTGGTTTGCAGGTAAACAGTTTTAAAATTCAGCAATTAAATCGTAAATTGGAAGCCAATTTTCTCACGATCATAAAAATCACTGCAAATCTTTGTTTTCGGTATTCGAATTTACAATTTGCAATGGAAAACACTAGAGAAAGTTATATGAGTTGCGCAGCGTAGCTGACAGGAACCGCCCAGCTTTTGCTGCTCACATTTCGAAGCTAATAATCGTTACCAAAATGAGCTTATGGCACCAGTTTTCAATATTAATGATAATTTAAAATGCGAAGCCCACAAATTAGTCGAGTTGGTTTTAAACCTAATTTTCACAACACGTTTACGCGAGGGATACCTAGTATGGATAGCGAAAAATCCAGGATATCCAGGCGGAGGGATGTCTAACCGTAAACACGATTCTATTGTCGTCCCTGGTTAATTCCACCCATGCTCGCCGCCAAAATATTGGGTGGTGTGAGAATCGACTGGTCAATACGTATAATAGGTAATATTGAGACTCTGTTAAACAATAATCTAGTCAATACAACTGGAGGGGTTCATGGTAATTATAACGGTCTGCCCCAAGGCCGAAATCTAAACATAAGACTAAACTAAAGACAAAGCATAAGCCTAATAGTAAACTTCCCAGTCTTTAAGTTGCCCAATTACCCTGTTGTTCAGTAGTCAGGCCCTTCCAAGCAACATGTACCATCCTAAATATATGGGAAATTGTTTAGAAATCAAAGTAAGATGTAGTTGAATTTCCTGATATTCTCAAATGTATATAGCAACTATCACCAGTTAGTAATAGGTTTTCAAACTTCCTAACTATATTGCAGTTGTTTAAATCACACGAGTAGAGCAAATCAAATCAGAAAAATGCGCCAAAATTTGAGGCTCAGTATTCACTGATTCGAAAGTTAAAAGACTTATTACCAACTGGTGATAGATGCTACACACACTCATGAATATGTGCCCAGGTTCCTGCAAAAACCTACGGTCAACAATTGCGTTACTCTATTATATAGTTCGATTAGTTTAAAATTTCACAAATTTTAACTAGAACTCGTCCTAAGGGAATTTAAATTGTAAAACTGTACAATAACTTTATTGATAGACGAACAGCTGGTATACGATTATATTATACAACGCTGTCTAATTATTATAACACAGTAACCTTGTTTTCATAATTTACGAAGAATAAAACAGTACAAAAACGCAAAAGTTATCGGTGTCGTTGTTATAAAGTTTTAAGACAAATTTTAACACAATAATTATTGTCTTAGAAAATAACAAAAATTGTCTTAAACCATTTTTTGCTGAGTTTGGATGGTTTTTTTGTTGAAGTTAATATACACACAAGCTGATCCAGCGCGATGACGTACGCCCCTCGGTAGAAACTTTTTTGGTAAAATGGTAAAGTCCCTGTTAGTTTAAAATATTTCCCCCTCAAAAAATTGGGACAAAAATAGCATACAGTAAAAATTGCGTTTTATAACTTTAGCCAGCTCGCCACCACCCGTCAGAAATTTCTAAATATGCCAATGAATATACCATCTGTTCAATAAATTGGGCCCATGTATAGAACAGCGCCGGATCGTTTTCCAGATGGGCTATATTAATAGAGTCAGTTTAAGATTTAGACTAATTGTTTTTGCTTAGGCTTAGTCTTAGACTTAGGCTTAGGAATAGGCTCATCCATACACTTAGGCTTAGGCTTACCTATACGCTTAGGCTTAGGATTAGGAACAGGTTCATCCATACGCTTAGGCTAAGGCTTAGCCTTAGGAATATGCATACAGTTCTATACATGGGCCAAAAATTGGCAATTGTATTTTATTTGCAATCAGCAGCGATGAAGCTTAATTTTAAAATAGTCATTGTGTTAAAAATGACACATCAATTAAATCCTACTGGCTACAATGCAGAAAATTATTTTTAACAAATTAGCAAGTTTTCCGCGTCGGCAATATTTTTTAACATTTTGTCATAAAAGTCGCTGAACTACATATTTTCAGTATTAAAGGATTATAGAAATATTAATTTTTCAATTTTAACGCTTTCTTGGACATTGCAGAAATATTTAAGGTTGTCCACGGATACCTTTGAGCATCCGTGACGCGTCCTGGAATTTTTGCTACGAATACAAAGTTGTTTTAGGGTTAAATTTTAAGAAGGTACTGTAGTGACCCGAACAAAAGTGTGTGGAGTAATAAGAGGAGGGTACCCATTTTGAGTCCCAATCAATACGAGTCCGTATCCCTAATATGATTCCGTAAGCGTATAAAGTCCCAAAACAATAATTAGAATCCATAAATGTCAATTATCCCTAATTGTAGCGCATAAATGACTCCAGGACCAAATAATTTAAAGCGTACTTAATTTGGAAAGTGAATTCCTAGGTATAAATCTGAATGATCGCTCAAGCTATTGACACAAGACAAGTAAACGTTTAATTCAACGGATAGTTGCAGTACCGTATATATCAGTAACGAAGGGTGGCGAAGTGTGGGTTAAAACAAATAACAATCCGTAACCGAATAACAGGGGGGAACCCTTTGGAGAGGCCAAATAAATATCAGTCTCCGCTCTTATTCGGGTCACTACAGTACATGTGGTGTCAGCAGTTTATAATACTTTAAAACAACCCTTCTACTATGCAATGGTACTAGAGTCCCGCCCCTTCCCTGCGTGGAATGTTTTTTGCTGGAAATCCAGGGGATTTAACATTAATTAATATTTTTGAGTAGGACAATCCATTTACACAACTACAACTGTTACACACTATGCTTCCTGACTAAAATAGTGGTTTCTTTTGCCATTAGAACGTGAAAATAACTAAGATGTTTTTGCTGTAACCACTGCGGATCCAAGGTGCCAAACATGCCTATACCGCAAAACAGGTGTCAATCAAAACCGAAATTTTGCATTAAGATTTAGTACTAAAATTGTGTTTGGTTTCTCGTTCGCTTCGCTGCCGAACTTTTTCACTATTATATAACATATGCACCGTCGAATATTTGTGGATCTCTTATTGGACGTAACTGTAACGGGATTGGAAAATCTCAAATGAGGGTGTGATTAATAATAATTAAATTTACAATGTGTTGTTTGCATAATAGATTATGGAATTAATTTACTTAAAATGACTTAATTAACATTCTACGAATTTAATCGTAGCCAGTGCCGGATTGTGGCAAAAGAAATATGGCGTACGTCTGACGGATCGTCATAGAATGCTCGCGTCTATAAGGGGTGAAAAATATTTAAAATGATTTTTAGCAGAAGGTGTTGTTATTGGTGGTGCGAGAACAGTTGACATAGTTGTAGTCGATACAGAATAACGAGTAAAATATTAGTTCTTGACATAAATATGGCAAACCATTAACAATGATTTCATAAAAGTGCTGTCTCTATTGGACCAATGTAATGAACATTGGCCGTAACAGAAGTATAAGCATATGTCTAAGAAAAAGTCTACGCGTAAGAATGAGCTTATACCCAAGCCCACGGCTAAACAAAAAATAATGTAAAGCTTTAAGCTTACTCTATTGCAGTCCCACAGAGGTTTCCTCCGCTAATCTTAACATGGGCGACAGCAGCAAATGCTGAAAAACAGTGTTCAGCTTCAGAGGCATGTAACAACTTATTTTAATTTTTGGGTTCGATATAAATAAAAATTTCAAATTCTGACTATTTTACTGCTACATTTTATTATATAGTAAGTTAAAATTTGAAAAACTAAAATTGTTCAAAAATCACAATAAAAACAACGATATACAAACACAAGAATTAATATTAGTAAAAGATTTATAGAGCGAAAGCTACTTGATTCTTGTTTCTAGAAAACAAGACAAGACTTTTCAGAGGATTTTGGCTCAAGTGGATCAACAAATATACACCACAGATTTTGGCTGAGTGGACAACAGCCATCGGCTTGAAATTGTTTATAATTGAAATTTTGAATATGTTAAGATTTTAAGATTTCTGAAAAAACACAAGTACGTGTAGCTTTCTTACAATTTCTACAAAATTTGTCAAGTCTTGTGATTTGATCACAGCAGGAGTGTACCCGGATGAGGAACAAAAGGACTATAGCTTCAAGTATCTTCACGTTATGGCGGACACTGAGCGATGGCCTCAACAATCCGACGTAGTAATGGACCGTTTGCTCTGCGCCGCATCCCGATTTCGGCCAGTGTCCGCCGGAAAACACAAATATAATTCTCTGCTTTAGTAATTTGAATAACTGTGTGTTTCTATGAAATTTCGTATTGTTCTTTCTTTTGAACTTTTTGAAAACGTTTTTGGATATTCACGAATTATTTTAACTTTCGCTTGTCACTCACACAGGATTAGCGTTGAATGTGCGATGGGAAAAAGCCTCTATACCCTGGCTCAAAAGTCATACTACGAACTAAGTTACGTAACTCAAAACTGACCATTAAAACTAACCGAACCCGTTTGTAACAAAATTTTATTGCCGTTCCAGTTGCATAATTCACGTTGCCAAGTAACATAATTAATTACATAGCTAGGCTTATTAAAAGCTAATATACGGTTATATAGATATGTAAATATATCAGCAGATAATATCAGAATCAAGGGGTATAGTCTCACTTTAGTCCATTGGCCATTCTGAAATTGCTTGAAAACCATTGCAAAGTACAGTTCGCAGAGCCAGCAGGGCAAAACTACGTATAAGCTGGGGTAATCAAAATATTGAATTTATCTTTTGTAGAAAGAATTTGAAATTTTTCAATGAAGTTCACTGAAAAGATAGACTTTGAACCTGTAATCAGTGTAATTTCGACTTTGGGCAATCTATTTCAAGATACCGCCCGTACCGTGCGGCAAAAGGCATTATGATTCTTGCCCAACTTCCCTCTATCCACCAGTCCTTGGTATCTGACCAAGGTTTTGAAAATTAGAAAATCGTGTAGTCTAAGACGAGAAACTATATTCAAATCCCAGTGGCCTATTGCTTGTTCCGTAATCCATTTAATAAAACCTCTGCGGGTATTCGGTCAACAAGTCGCTCGTATTTTGCCTGATAACGGCTGAAGAACGTAATTTTAAAATTTTAATAGATCTAAAATCTAAATTAACGTGCCAGGCGGACTGCGGTGCCTTCTTCGCCTTGTTCGGGACTACGTACTCTAAGTGGGCAGCGGTCAAAATCAATTATAGTTTAAGTTGAAAATTTGACAATTTTACCAATTTAAACCCAGGCTACCACGAGACGTTGCCTTGAAACGATAGGCAATTTGCTTTGGCGAAGAATGTTTTCAAACTCTGGTTTACCGAAGACTAACGAAGGTAGATACAAGAGGGGCAAACCGGGATCCAATGGCCTAGCACCTGTCTGTATTTTGGCCCTGGCTAAGCATTCCAAGTACAAACGGCAGAGCCTGTGTTAGGATAGTCGGGTTCTCCGTCCCAAACAGGGACGAGGGGGCCCCAAATTAAATGTTTCACAACTCTATAACTTTGTAGTCCGCGTGAAAATTTTAACTTTACCAAGATGGGACCCCTCAAAGGTCGGCCCCTCGGTTCAATTGGAGGGTTTGGGAACGCTTCCTCCGGCACTGACAAACGGTATTCCAATTGCGGTTAGAATTCGGATTGAAAACAAGCTACGATTAAAATGTTGATTAAAAATTTGCGTTCCAATTTTGATTCTGACCAAATATTGTCAGTTTGTTTCAAATAGGGATCGGGTAGCAACTATTTAACCTCAGCACCCAAAGGAAATTTCAATTACGATGATTTCAAAACGAATTAAAAAGTATAGCGTCATCCATTACTGTTTGGTTTTTGGTATAATTTAGTTTCGCCACGTACAGCATCCAATGCATCCAGTATAGCAACCGCACTGAAAGTAAATATGCAGAAAATAGCAAAAACAACAGCAAAGATATTAAATCAGATGTATCTTATAAATGCGATGATAAAAATATTACATTTGTAAGCTTTAAATATTGTTAAAATATGCTTAAAATTGACGACGAATTTGGTGAGTTGTCAGATACATAGCTAATTGGACAAATGTTCAAAATATACACTTATACAAAATTAATACGTACCCACAACAGCATGGCTGATAAGGCATAGAAAATGAAACCTGAGAGAACCAGCATTAATTGGAGGTTGGACGGCTGGGAGCCCCAGCAACTGCTGCTACACGAAAACTATCAGTGGCCGAGTTGTAAGAAAAAATTCGAAAAAAATGTGCAATACTACAAGTTTCCCTCCGACTGCATACAACTTTTACAGGTTTCATGCTGTATGTTACGCAGCTTTCGCTACTGGAAAGGGTTTTTTGATGCACTACAATTAGGAACAATTGACATTTATGGACTTTAATTAGGGTTTAGAGACTCTATTCGCTAACGGACTCGTATTGGGGATACGTACTCCTATTGATTGAGACTCAAAATGAGAACCAACCTCTTATTACCCATCTTATTCGGGTCACTACAGCAGTAGGGCGGCTTCTTATGTTTTGAGCTTATTTTCATCTACATATAGCATATCCTGGTTAGTAAAAGGTATCCAAACAAGCAAACTATTACAATGGGAATAATGTCAAAATCGGTCGGCCAAATCAAACGTGACACTAAATTTTCAATCTTACATTTCATAGAAATGTTAAAACCTAAACTTCTGAATTGATAGATGCTTCGCAAATTTTACAAAATCTATATTAAAAATTAATTCTGATACTAAAATTTTAAGACTTAAAATTTTCAAAAAACAATTCTTTTCCTGTTTATTTGAAAACTGCCAACCTATGGAACAAAAAATTATAGCCAGTCATCATAGGCGTAGCCAATCCGGTCGTTTTAAAGGCCAACTTATTTTTGAATATTTTTCAAATGATGTTTTTAGATACTTTTCCAGTTTGTAACACAAGAACATTCCCAATTTGAAATTTTCAATAAAAGCGTTGCTCGTCTTTCTCGCAAAATTATCGCTACGCTCATGCCTGCCCGCCCTTGTTGATTAGTCGAAACCATAAACGCACCAGGTGATAAAATGCTAACCTCATTCAAATCCAGCTATGTTGCGTAGCGTATGGTGCATGCATAATTGAACAGTTTATTTTCACCAATAGCAAGTGTACGACTGTAGCTTGGATTCGAATTTGAGAGGGTATAAATTTGCACAGAGATTCTTGCAATTTAAAAAGGTAATTTGGATCCCTGAATGCAGTAGGATAATTCTATAAAAGTGTTGGCTCTTCTAGATATTCCACCGAGATTTATGCCTCGGCTTAGTCAATACTTAAGCTTAGGCTTTAGTCTAGAAAAAGGCTTATGCCTAAAGCCTAAGCTTAAGTGTTTGCTTTACCTTTATTAAGCCTAACCCAGAGTATAAATATAAGCCTTATAAACTTATAGGTATTTTTGGCAAAATGTACAGCAGTTACAGTGTTTATTTTTTCAAGTGGCCGGAACTTTCCGTGCTTACAAAACCTAATAAAAATCCCTTGTATATATATCCGGATTGATGGGGACAAACGGACCCGAAAATAAGACATTTGACAAACACTAAAAAAATTAAAATTTTCCATTTTTGAAATCTCTACTTTAATTGAAATCTCTACCAAGCGTTAAAATTTAAAATATTATTCTAAACACTTGACCTTGCCCCTGGCCAATTCTCTGTTGCCAGCTCAACGTCTTTAAGAGGAAGGGGGTGCGACAATTTTTAACTGGAGAATGCAGAAACTTCACAGGTCAACTTTTTTCCAGGTTCGGGATAAGGCGACCCAAAATGTCCTAAAGAAACGCTGACGCACAGTTTACCTTACCCCGGATCCGTCTTTAGTAGAAGCCGCGTACTCTTGTAGAACCTGCTTTATAATGTGTCATATATTTGTACTCTCCACCCATATCTGTCTGTTCCCTCGAGAGGATTTGAACGATTAGTCGTACTACTTGTTTATAGACACTGAAGTACGTATAACTGCAAAATAGCTTGCGGATCCATTATTGAATAGAACAGAAATTTATCATAAATAATAGATTCAAACGGGAATTAGCAATGGGTGAAGCAAAAGGTGGGGATATTTCGTCGTTCGGCTTGATTGGATGTTTTTGGCAGAAGTGTATACGAAATTAAAGTTCCGGAATATTTCCAAAATCGTCCAGGCCCGTAGCCAGCTAACCTTGCTAGGGGAGCTAAAAATTTTCAAGCGGGGCATTCAAGAGTTTTTTATTGAGTTATAAGCAAGGTTGAACATTTTCTAGGTGGCCCAAAATTTTTCCAGGAGGGGTGAGCCATCGTGACCCCCCGTGTCTACGGGCTCGAAATCGTTATAAGGTTGATGCATCCGCAATTGTTTCTTTAAAATTTTTTAAAAAGTATGGTGAATATTCACATGCCTCAATTGTGGTGGCAGAAAAATCAAACACTTTGTGACTTTTATATCAGCAATATCAGCTTTCCGTTTCCGTTATTTTGATCACTACCCGTTTTACGCTTCTGTTATTTTTACTATCCATTTACTGTAGTGAACCTAGTACGAGGGGGTTATAAGAGGGGTCTCATTTCGAGTCCAAATCAATTGAAGTTCGTATCCCTAATACGATTCCGTAAGGGATATAGTCTCTAAACCTTAATTAGAATCCATAAATGTCAATTATTTTTAATAGTAGTGCAAAAATGATTCCAGGACCAAATAAAGTTGAGTTCCAAACTTTGAAGTATACTTAAGATTTGAAATTACATTCTGAAGTATAACCTTGCATGATCGCTCAAGGTTTTGATATACGACAAATAAACCTTTAATTGAACAGATAGTTGCAGCACCGGATATATCATTACCGAAGCGCAGGGAGCATGGGTTAAAAATAAATAACAGTCCATAAACGAATAACAGGAGGTGCCCTCTGGAGAGGCCAAACAGATATCAGTCCCTCCATCTTTTTCGGGTCACTACAGTACACCCCGAATCATATTTCGTTCATGAACCACTAACTGTAACATGTCTTTGGATCTCTTCAGTCCGACTAACTTTATATATTTACAATGCTAAAAGTTTTTATTTCAAATGATATTTATCTAAAAAACTGAAGCGTGGGACAATAAACGCGTGCCAGCCCAAATAACGACTCATAACAGGTTGAACCAAATTCCCCACAGTACATCGATTGCATAATGTCTAACCAGACAATGGCTTAGGATCAATACACTCCTAGAGTCACAGTCTAGAAATTAGCAATTTAGACTACAAATCGTCTATCAGTTCACACGCAATTTAATATCAACAGATGGCTGAAAATTAGTAAGAAAATAGGCCAAAGCTAGTTATAACTAAATGCGTTAATATGGACACGTTTCTACTCTCAGGAGGGTGTTACCAGGTAGACCGTAATGAACACGTCAGCGTGATCAAGTACACTTAAAAGCGGTTTTGAAATTGGGAAAATAGTTTAGCCAACGCTAACTTATAAGGAGGATCTGCTCACTAAGCATTGGCCTAAATCTAAGCCTGAACCTAAACGTATGCCTCAACATAACCTAACACCAGGTCTAAAGCTGAACATAGCCGCATCGTTTCTAAATCCCTTTGTCTCGCAGTGGATACGCCGCTATAATTAACACGGGTCAATAGTTGTATTTTCGCAAGTTACATCATATATGTTCGTAATAGGGGCCAATGTAAAGAACAAGGGCGGAACACTATTATAAGCATATTCCTAAGCGTAAACCTAAGTTTAAACGTAAGCGTAAGAATAAGCATATTCGTAACCCTAAGCCTTAGCCGAGCAAAAAAATCAGTCTAAAGCTTGAGCTTATTCTATTCTAGTCCCACAGAAAAACTCTCCGCCTCTGATATTTACATGGGCAGTAACCGGCAAAACGAAAATAGTCTAAATTCAGAAATTTCATTTCAAATAATCGGATTCGGCCACTACCCATTGGAACATACAAGGAGGGCGATTGAGGCCTACGCCCATTGAACAAAGATCAAAACTAAAATGTTGTCTTTAGGATTATTACACTGCAAAAATTGGTGAGTCAAATTGACTCTCTCCGTTTCATGACTACACTAACTGAGTCAAACTTCGACTCCGCCAGAGTAGAATATGACTCAGGTGGTGTCGAATTTTAACTCAGTTTGTCTAGTCAAGAAAAGTCTATTTCGAAGAGAGTTAATTTGACTCACCATTTTTTGCAGTGTTGTGAGTGCAATTGTTCACCACTTTGCTGCATCTGCATGCCACCACTGGTTTTAAAATGTCAAAGAACAAGTGTTATTTTCCTCAGTCTGACCCTACGTGACCCCAGCACTCTTTTCATGCCATTATCTTTTACCCCGGAAAACCCCAAAATTTACAATCTTTTGGTATCAAATTGCAAGCCACCAAGCGTTGTTTCCATTTGTTTAAAAATTGTCAAAATTTCAATATTCATATCCTAAGAATAGCGGCCGGCTCTGTAAACAGCACAGTATTGGTTGTTTACACTTCTACCCCCTCAGGCAATTTTCAATTTAAATTAGTGCTAAGGGAACGGAGTCCTGGCATGGAATGTAACGGGTATGCAGCAGGTATATCTTCGTAAAATTACTAAAGGAAAGATAGAAAAATAAACACTTGTTTGCTATAAAGTTGACATGAATATTTTGCTTTTGTAGGAAAAGCCTTTGATGTTAAATTCGTCCCGAAATAAAATCGCTGATACGTTCTCCGTACGAAACGCATATCAATTGAACAGAAATGCAAGATTCGCAAATGTTTTTCATTAATATTTTCTGGAAACGTTTGGCTTAGCAGCTGTTGTTTGAACTGAAAGGATAGAAAATTTATAACTCAAATAATCTCTACTGCATAAAGTATAAGACGGGGGCGATGTGATTTAATAACCTGAAAATGGTAACCGCTTTTATATATATATATAATTATTACAATTGTAAGCTTCCAAAATCCCTTGCAATTACCAAGCTGAAATTTACCAAACCGGTGAACACATGTCAAATAGTATACCTGGTTTATGAAAACATTGCTTTGCAGCACTTTGAAAAAACTCGGCATCATATAAAACCGTTTTATACGCATCATAGCTTTTGATTCACTAGTCGGAAAGTTACAAGACCTATTACCACGAAATGATAATATGCTCTGCGTGTTCGATAATACGACACTAGATCAATGCTTGCTATACTTTCCAGTTCGAAACACTGACTCTGAGCATAATAATTAGCACTAACAGCGGAGATAGCTAACTCCTAAAAGCCTAAAATCTACTAGCTAAGTAACCTTTTCCGCTCTATAGCAATATGAATTCAAAGTTGTTTTTCTGTTTGATTAAGATGGAAGTATATTGATGTAAAAACTAAAGCTATACGGTGCAATTACTTAAAGATGCTACTACCATCTCTAGTGTACCGAACAGCAGCTAGGTAGGTATGCTGGATAAGTTTTGAGGGGCTATAATCTATACACGGGTTGCTTCCTTTCCCGCAAACTTCCCTCCCCCACGTAACAAATTGATGAATAAAATAGGTAGATGCCTTTACTCTGAGCCTAATCTTTAGGCTATGTTTCGCTTGACAAGTCTGTCAATAGTATATTTATAGATTTCCAGGCCTTATTGCTATCATGGGCGTAGCCAGAATTTCTCATTTCGAGAGGGTACAAGTAGGTTATTTTTGTAAACGACAGAAGCGACGGAGAAAATTTTGTCATGCATCCGTGTGCGTTTTTGTCTCTCCAGAAATTTCATGGGGATATTTCATCTGTATCCCTCCCTTGCACACGCCATTGATTTCTGTTATGGTAACATGAAAAAAATATCCACAATAGATTATAATATAATGATGGTGCGATAAAATAGATACAATGATGAATTGTGAAAAAATAGCCCTAAATCAAAGGCCCATGAAATGCAGAATGAAGGGATGTTATTGCTTCAGAAACTTCAGAAAACAGTCGAAGATGCGTTTACAAGCTGTATAGCATAACTTGCAAAGGTCAAAAAAAGATTTGTTCGCTCTCTATATTTGCTCGTAAAAATGATTTAAACACAATTATCCCCTTACGAAACGGTATCCTGACTGCGCGTCTGTTCTAAGCCAATGCTGCTTTTAAGCAAAACGACTGATTGGATGCGGTTGAAAAGCGTGAAATAATGAGACATCACGAGGATAGAAACGAAATGTTTTTGAGAGAAAATAATAAATGAGTTAGGTTTCAAGGTATTTTTTGTAAAAATTACATAGCTAATACATCGGTTTGAAATGTTATTTCATAAGAAAAATGCCGGAGGTGTAGCAATAGTTCCAGCTGCCTCGTTGGTGATACAAGAATTTTGGAAATAAGCGGTTACGTTCTATAAAAATTTCGACGCGGTTTCACGAATACTGAATACTTTTACTAGTCACTACATGTGTACAGAAATTATTTCGAAAGAAATTTGTGCATGTAAGCCTAAACTTTAATATCAACACCTACTCGTAAGCCAATTCCAATGCAAACACTTTCAACTGCACTATTCATGATTTAATCTTATTCCAAAAAATATTGCAACACTTTAGAAATCTGGCATTGGTTCCGGATATGGAAAAACATGTGCTGCATATCGCATCCTATCAAATCAGCCACGCCCCATACTGTCCTCGCACTAGTAATCACACTAAAGCTGCGAATACCATATTGCTTCCGCTTAAAATTTGATTAAATATTGAAATTGCGTTTCTGAGAGACCTCTTTAAAGCAACGCTAAACCAACGCTGGCTAAGAGAGCCTAAATGTGCCATATATAGGTTTAGTTAAAATTCCTGGTACAAACTGTTAGCTGCAGCAGGTGAATAACCTAGAAGTACGATGACAGGGAGGAGGTCATCAGAACATCAGAAACTTATGAGTGGAGCGAGCTAAAGAAGTCACACTTGTTTTTTGTAAGTATATATTGAATCTCAAGACACTATTGGGTTTTTTGACATCAAAGCCTCTCAATTGCTGCAACCTCGCGAGCATAGCGAGGTTGAAGCTAGACGTATTCTTGTGTAAAATCATTCGGGAAAAGCAAGCTTTCAATTTTGAGCGCGCTAACTTTGGTCCCACTGTCAACGAAACATGGTAAGCGAACCGAGCAGGACGCATATGTAGTTTTACATCAAATCTTGTGGCAAAGCTTCCAATCCGAAATCCATTTATATATTCAAATAATGCAATTTTCGCTCTTTTCGGACATATAATGTGTCCTGGCGAACACATACACACGGTCGCTGTTAATGTATTGCATGAAAATTAGTTACATGTATCTAAAAACGTTATTTTGTACCATATTTAGTTGCAAATTATATTAAAGAATCGTTTTATTATTTTTCCATTTTTTCATTTTTTTCCACCCCCTCGGAATAAATGAAAAAAACATTTTTTCCGGTAATTTTTTTCCGGCCAACAACCCTGATACAAGGTTATACTTAGGAATGTACTTTCAAACTTTAAGTACGCTTTAAAGTTTCGAACTCAAATTATTTGGTCCTGGAGTCTTTTATGCGCTACAATTGGGCTTAAATGACAGTTATGGACTCTAATTAGGGTTTTGGGACTCTATCCACTTACGGACTCTTATAAGGGATACGGACTCCAATTGATTCGGACTCAAAATGGGACCCCCTCTTATTACCCCTCCTCCTCCTCTTATTCGGGTCGTTACAGTAAGCCAGTGCAAAGAATTAGTACCGCATATTAAAACTAATGGCTATTCTTAAAATATAAAGATTAATACATATTGTTGCCGCAAGGTATTAAGGTTCCGGCTTTTGTGCAATATTCCGCAATTTAAGTCTTAGTTTTAGGCTCAGGTAAAGTCGAAGGCGAAAGCTTAGGTTTAGACCACGATAAACCTTTTCTCTAAATCTCGAACCTAAACCTAAGTCTGAGCCTAATAGCCTAAAGCCTGCGGGCGGAAGTGTAACCATAAGATTACTAAATTTTATAATTTCCAGGTTTTCCAGCTACACAGGATATTAAACATTTCACAACCTTTATCTACGTCACGCAACAAGCGAGCTGAAACGCCAGCCAGTAAATGGGTTTGTCAATGGTTTTAGGTCAAACCTCTCTGTCTGGTTCATTTAATATGTATGAGTCACCCTGCCTACCATTAGGTGATAAAAGTCTCGCCTCCCCGCAAGTACTGGCTAGAACGTATAAGCCAGATTTCTCGAGTTACTACTCTGTAGCTTGAAGCCTAAATTTGGTCAAGTATATGTTGATCGCACATCTGGCATAGAAGTGCTTTTACAAGAGGGTATACAGGGGACGCCCTTGCACCTATATATCAATATAATTTTATATATATATAACATATATGAATATGTGTGTATGTGTATAAATAGACATGTTTAGGATTTACAATTAAGCTTTGGTCTTTGTCAAATAAACCATTTTTGTCGCTTGTTGCACTCGCTAGCAAAAAAGTTGGTTTCACTGCATTTCCTCGCGAAATAAAATCATGGCTATGCCCCGTTTGGAGTGCGGTATTAAATATACAACCTATTAACCTGTAAGCATTATCGTAATTTCACGATAGCATTATCTAAAACAATGGTCCATGAGAGGTATCTTGTTAACGTCTATGGCCCATGTATAGAACAGGGCCGGAACCGTAGTATAAACATATTGATAAGCCTAAGCCTAAGCCTAAGCGTATGGATGAGCCTATTCCTAAGCATAAGCCTAAGCCTAAGCCTAAGCGTATGGATGAGCATATTCCAAAGCCTAAGCCTAAGCAAAAAATAGACTAAATCTTAAACTGACTCTATTATAGCCTCTCCGGGAAACGATCCGGTCCTGTTCTATACATGGGCCACGTCTAATGCGGATAGGTTTCCGTATCTGGGTTGATTTGAATTTCAGACCGCATGGCACTACTAACAACTGACGGATTCAGTGGAGTATATGTAGGCTTAGGCCCTATAGGGACGAAAACTAATATTTTGTGTTACGATTTAACAGGTTAGCTTATCGCTCGCGAGTTTTCTTATTTATCTCGAATGGCTCGTCCCGGTTAAAAATTTTGGGATCCGCAACTGGTCTCAAACTAAAAGCCGGAAACTATATTTTGAATGAAAAGTCAATGTGTATAGTGGGGGCACTTATACTTGGTTAACTTTTACATAATAAACGCTTTCGTTCAAATTATAAATAATTAATAATTGATACATTCAATGAAATTAAACGCAAAAGTTGACATTAAAAATTCAAACTTCACTACTGAACACCTGGTATATGTGATTCTTAAGGGACACTTAGTAACAAATAGACACACCAAAAATGCATAAAGGGTAAGCTATTATAACACCCGCTTTTACCATCTTAAAAATTTCAACAATGGCTCGTACCTTTAGCTGAATAAGTGTGTATCTTGTTTACTAGTGGATTCAGAGGATAAGCGTGCCCTGCCTCCCGGTAAGAAAATGTTTTGTGATAAAATGGTAAGGTCCCTTCCTTAGAATTTTTCAATTTTTTCCGGTTAGAAAATTGGCACATATATAGCAGACAGTAAAAATTGTGTTTCATTACTTTTGCCAGCAAGCCGTGTCCGCAACAAATTCCTGGATACGCCGCCAGGCCCGTAGCCAGCTCAGCTTGCTAGGGGGGGCTAAAAATTTTTCGGGAGGGGCATTCAAGGGTTTTCAATGAGTTACAAGCAAGGTTGAAAACTTTCTAGGGGGCCAAAATTTTCCAGGGTGGGCTGCCCCCCCGGGCCCCCATAGGCTATGAGCCCGTCCGCCGCTGTCCGTATTATTCATCATGTTACTTTTAGAAATAGCTATAGAAAAGAAAAATAGCAAAAAGAAAGCTTTTAAACCTTTTTGAATCTCCTCATCATATTGAAAATATCATTCCCTTTGACGAGATGTTTTTACGAATATTTTTTATAAAAAAGAATACGAAGCACCTTCTAGTAAGTGAAAAAACGTCAAAATTTGTTCGTATTTTTCTATTTCAAACATCCTGAACTTAAAATTCAGTTTGAAATTCTGTGTCAAACAGCACTGGAAACTTATCTGAGAAACTGTGATGAATATCATTCGACGATATATTTTACATAAGACATCCATTCGATTTATACAACAATTTAGTTTAAAAACACATTTTAAGTTTGTGATTAAATATTTGCGTCTTAAAATTATCACGGCAACCAGTTTCAAAATACCTCCCATCTCCGTCCAGCGCAGGTACCCCCAAGGCCTGAAACATGTAAACCTCTCTCACATGCAAACCAATTAAACTTAATAGTGGCTTTCACGCAATTATTTTAACAGAAAGGCAGTCAAAATTCAGTTTTTTTTTTAATTTTTCAGCAGCACCTGTCACCTATAAAGTGTTCATTGTTGAAGAACGTAAAATTGACGAAAGGTTGATTGCTATTCTTAAAACTGAAAAGATAATAGTAACTCATCATAAAACCTATTAAAAACTTAACAATTTTTAAAGTATAGACCCGTTGCAAATACGGGGGGCCTTCACTACACAGACAGCTAGGTTCCACCTGGCCAAAAACAGAGTTTCTGACTGCATAAAATCATAGCATTTGTCAGTCGCAAGAAAATATTTCTTGCTCTTCTAGAAATATTGCAGCCCCCGTTTGCCAACAGTTGTTGACTGTGGGACAAAAATAACCGTTTGGATCGGTATTTTAAGCAAGGTTTCACCGGACAGCACCGGTTGCGTTTTGTTAAAATTTGCATTGAAATTATAAAGTCAAATTTGTGTCTGAAGTTTACAGCAAAAATGAGCCAATATTTTAAAAACGAGTAAAAAAATTTAAAATGAACTATTTTAAAAAACAAATATATACATATATAATATATATATATATATATATATATATATATATATATATATATATATATATATATATATATATATATATATATATATACGAGCTGTGACGTTGCTTTGCATTTCGAAGCTGACCAGCGGCCAGCGCAAAGCCTTGAGGCAAAAGTTTAGTAGACGCTATGGTGTTCTGGCAGATTAACAATATAGCTTTTTAAATTATATAATAATCAACCATGGCATCTTCAATGAAATCTACGACAATTCCTCTGGTCGACGTTGCTCTAAACCTAAGCTTAAACTTGAATACTACGCATGATCCTGAACCCAAGCCTGAGCAAAACTATGATGCTTGGGGCGCACGTATAGAACAGGGCCGGAACAGTAGTATAAGCATATGCCTAAGCCTAAGCCTAAGCCTAAGCGTATGGATGAGCCTATTCTAAAGCCTAAACTAAGCCTAAGCAAAAAAATTAGTCTAAAGCGTAAACTGACTCTATTATCGCGCCTCCGGGAAACGATCCGGCCCTGTTCTATACATGGGCCGTGCTTGGCAGAAAATCGTTAAGTCGACGCGAATCCGAATTTTACAAGTTATACTCCTATGCGGTATTGACAAAAACTGCAACCCTGCTTTGCTGCATTATCGGTAACGCCTAGGTATATCTTCAAATCAATCAGCATTATAGATGTATCATGTATAAGTAAATCTTTCAAATATAATATCAGTGAATGACCCCGTTTATGGCGTACTGATAATAATAGCTGTCAATTATCGTATTAATGAATGAGATGCCCTGATATTACTCAAATCTCACGGCTTGTAAACATTGCGATAAAATACCGTAGTGACCGGATATATAAATATATAAAATATGTATGTATACATATATCTCATCGTGTTGTGGGGGCCACCAATTGTCAGTACCAGTATAAAATTTCACACGTCTTAATGATTGCGGAAAAGGCATCGTGGAGAAGCAGGATGCAACCGGAATTCCGGTTCCGGTAACGATATCCGGAATTTTTCACAATCTGGTTCCTGTAATAATTCCGGTATTTTTTTTCACAGGAATTTTCCGGTACTTTTGGTATTGGAATTAAAAAAATTGGCATATTTTATCTTAACGTATTTTTCTAAAATTGCCTGAGCGTGTATTGCCAAAAGTTTCATTTGTGTCGAACTCCATAATTTATCATACGTTTCCCAGCGACTGCATTTGTTTCCTGATTAAGGTATCCTAAATGTTGTGTTTAATACACCATTAGAATTGATAGTATAGCTTAAAAAACAAATTTTTCAGTAACAAGTGTTTTTTGTTTCCGGTTCCGCTATTTTTTAGGCTTCATCAGTTTGCAACACAAGAAACCATCAATGCGAAATTCCGGCCTTTGCATAGCGCAGAGGCCGACCGCTCTTCCGAGAACTGCAATAGAGCAAGCTTACGCTTTAGACTAATTTTTCCTTAGGCCCAGTTAAAGGGTTATTCTAACGCTGACATAGAATACGTATGCTTTTACAACGGCAGATCTATACACTGGCCAAAATTTTATAGAATGTTCCCCCGTCTTTTTAAAATCCCGGCTACTGTCTTAAGGTGACCTGGTAATCATCGATATGGGACCACTCCCTTCAATGGCAAAGGACTCACTGAAAAACTCATTGAAAAGTTTTTCCGCAAAGCGAAGACGTGAATTTTAGTTCGAAAATTATTTTCAGCAATAAATGATGAATGAAAATGTTAAAAAATTTAGGATGTGATATATATATTTATGAAATGTATCGAAGCTTTTCTTAGTATCACAACGTCTTCCAAGAACAAAGTGCTCGCCTAAACTGCCAAGCTACTTGAACAATAATTTTGTTTGAAAAGCATTTTTGGAAAGCCAAAGCCTGAGCTAATATTTTGAAAACATTTTTAGCACAAAAATTAAAAGGGAATCTTAAAATTTACGCTATGGATCATACACCTCACCCATTTTTACAAGTATTTATTTCTGAAATGCACGGAAATTTTAATAAACATCAGAACCACAGGTACACCGTTTACCTTAGATATGTGCGAATGGTCTGTTCACTTTCTTAGGCAAGCCCAGGTCGAGACCAGCCACCCCGTACGTCTATTTGTGGGACCACCCCAAAAAGGGGGTTCACCCTAACAAGGCTTTAAATAAAAAAATTTAAAAATCATTTTTATCATTGCAAGGGGCTTCCGCCCGAAATTTGGAGCGCACCCTAGCCTTCTCCGTCGTTGGACAACCCACTGTTATAATACGTATAGCTGCTTCTTAGACTGCGCTCTATCTAAGACACCGAATTAGACTAAAAGCCACAATAGCTGAAATGTAACTATGACATGCTTTCATTGAGTGTCTGCCGATCAGTGATCCGTAAAATTACACGTTTAATATCACCGCCAGAGTAAAACATTGTTTGAAATTTGTTATTGCAATTGCGTGCTGAAAGCGAGTAACAATTGAGAATGGTGATATCCGAGTAGGGCTATAGAAGATTGTCGGGAGGTGTAATTAGCTTCAACTATAGGGACATATCCTGCCAGAGAAGGGCCGGGGGAAGACAAATGAGTGATTACTTTTTAAAACTTTAATGTCATATAAAATGAAGTTTTGTCATGTTTGCTTGTGCTCTAAAACCCATACCGTTTACAAGTTTAAATGTTCCAGTTGTTTACTCAATGTCGGTCTGATGAACAAATCGGCAGTTATTTAGACGGATATGTTAGTATATGCGGATGTGTGATAAAACATAAGGCCGACGTATGGAACACGACCGTAAACAGTAGTACACACAAAATATATTGTCTTGTTCAAAAAATATTGTCTGAAATTTAAGACAATTTGTGTCTTGATACGGACTCCAGACATATATGTCTTCAATTCCAGACCTTTATTGGTTACATTTTTCACAAATATGGGTCCGAAATTTTTCAGACTTAAAAGTCTAAAATTTAAGACTTTGTTTCTTGAACGATTAAGATAAATGTTTCTAAAATATAAGACAAATATTTCTGAAATATAAAATAAATATGTCTGAAATACAAGACAATTGTTTTCAATTGAAACAACTCCAAAATTGGGGGCTAAACCTCACCCAAATACAATAATTTTACATCCTAAGATACGTCCAAGACATAAACTTAGGTTGGGGGGTAGCCTAAGCTCAACCCGAAATATCCTTATAATTTGATTTAAACTAAGCAACTTTTTACCTACATAAAAATCGGAAAATTAGCCTTGAATATAAACCAACAATTTCTTGAATGGAAGAAATTTATGTCTTACAATTTGGCAACAGTAATTTCTTAAATATAAAACATTTTTATTTTAAGTGTTTCAGACATGAATTTCTGAGCTGTTTAAGGCTATTAATGTTTCAAATATAAGATATTTATGTCTTGAAAATTTAAGAAAGTATGAGTCTTGAAATTTGAAGACAATTTTTTTGTGCGATAAGCATTTTCGTAAGCCTAAGCCTAAGCAAAAAATTAGTCTACAGCTTATGCTTTCTATATTGTAGTACCGCGAAAAAACATTCCGTCCTGATTTTTTACATAGGCCGAACATGTAGTCGAACTGGATATAGCTTATGACAGAAACCGGCACTCTCCCGTGATTTTTGGCTTATTTCTACACACAAAATAAATTGCCTTGAAATTTCAATATTCACACTATCTTAAGTTTTCAAGACATAAACATCTGGTAATTGAACCATTAATAGCCTCAAACGGCTCAGAAATTCGTGTCTGAAATGGTTAAATCACAAAATAAATGTGTTATATTCAGAAAATTACTGTAGCCAATTTATATAACAGAAATTTCTTTCTTTCAAGAAATAGTTGTCTTATATTCATGAGTTAATTTCTTGACTTTTATGCATTTGGAAAAGTTGCTCCGTTTATATATATTCTTAGGAGTGCATATATATAAATAATCAAATTTCAAACATTTCGGGTTGAGCTCAGGATTCCCCAACTTATATAAGTTTACGTCTTCGATGTATCTTAGGTTGCAAAATTCGGGTATTTGGTTGAACTTAAGCTCCAAATTTTGGAGTCGTTTTCCTGGAAAATCTTTGCCTTGTATTTCAGACATATTTGTTTTATATTTCAGAAATATTTTTCTTTTATTTCTGAAATCTTTGCCTTAATCGTTCATAAAAGGAAGTCTTAAATTTCAGACTTAATTCTGAAAAAATTGACAACCATATTTCTGAAAAATTTAAGAATTAAAAGTCTGTAATCAAAGACATATGTTTCAAGGTAAATTTTGTACGAACAGGAACAGGAATTGAATTTTTATGCAGGAACAGGAACCGGAATTTTAAGTAATTTTCATTACTGTTGGACTTTTTAGAACAGTTGCCAAAAATGGCTTAAGAGAATCTTCAGCTATTTCATCATTAAGTTTCGCGAAAACACACCAGGAACAATTTAGTAATAAAATTGAACTGACTACCAAAACACTAAATTTTGACGTAAAAAATTTTCAAAGACAAAGTTTCCAATACTAAAATGATTATGAATAACTTGCCACAAAACGGTAAAAATTCCGGTTCAACAGGAATTGCAGTTGAATCCTGTTATACATTGATGAACCAGCAACCGTAAAAAGCAACTGAACATTACCTTGCTAATCGAACTGACTGACTGAGTTACCGTCAACCAATCTAAGCTTCAGTCAACTGATATGCTAAAAGTGCAAACATTTGCCAATTTTGATTTGTAACACAATTACATACCTAATAGTATACATCGCGGGAAATGTTGAAACTTTCTCAAATATCGTTTGAATTGTAGCGGAAGTAATCATTCATTGTTTCCAAGCCAAAGTAACTGTACGAATGCTTTGATTTGATAGGTAAATTACCCAAGAAATACACCGTTTTATATTACTGTCATATTTGCGTTTGTAATTATATATACATACTTATATCGCGGTTTGGCTTTGATCTTTATGATATTGCGTTACAATGTAACTCCAAAGTGTGCCACAAGCTTCTCGGGTATTTTCAGTTATACTCGTTTAACCGGTGTTTGCTCAAAAATGGTTTAACTTTGAACATATTACATATTTATACCAAGTTCAATATAGAATCAAACAAGAAATTATTGCGAGTCAGTATACCGCAAGAATACGAATAATCTGTAAGCCCCTACTAGACGAACGGCAACGTTTGCCGAAGTTGACACAATCTATATGCCAAATGTTGTGAAACGCAATTTTTACTGTATGCTTATGCCATTTTCAACGAAAAATTGTATGGTGGGAAAAAACAGGATTCTTTATTAACAAAACATTTCTGACGAGGACAAATTGTAAGGTAAGTAGGGTTTTTACCATTTTATGACAAAAATTTTCTTAGAGGCGGAGATTACTCCATTCCACTTACCTCTGGATCCGTTTGTGGGTAGTTAATACGTTTTTCAGATACCTGTAATGCCACGGAATATCTATGAGTACGTATCCCGGCAATTTTTTTACTACCCACATGAAAGAAAACTATAATCCCCACATAGAAAAACGTTCTTTAATCGGATTCGCAGAAGGGCTGCCACCCCCTGAACTAGCCTGAATTCCACGAGACTTTAAAAAGAATGGGAAGCACTCGCCTCCCCCCAATCCCCCGGAATAAATCAATTCATTATCAGAATGGTTAAATTTCTAAACAATGTATATATAGATAAAACTGCTTTGACTTAGAAGGCTTGGGGGCTTGGAGGCGGCAGTCCCCAATATGCTGAGGATTCCTTAAAGTGGGGGGGTCAAGGAGCGGCGAAGTTTTCTTAAATACAAGCAGAAGATCCAATACTACACCATCCGAGCTTGCGAGAATTTGAGTAGGTACTCGTTATGTATACCGCACAAAACTCCACCCATAGAAGTTGCATACTTAACACATGGCGGCCCGTGTAAAGATCAAAGGCGGAACCTTTTTCTGCGGGACTTTGAATAGAGTAAGCTTAAGCTTTAGACTAATTTTTTGCTTAACGTAAGCTCAGGCTTAGGCTTAGGCTTAGGAATAAACTCATTCCTATGCTTAGGCTTTAGCCAAGGCTTACAGTTAGGCTTAGAAATATGCTTATAATACTGTTTCGCACCTGTTCTTTACATTGGTCCTCATTGCCATCAATGTTAAACACGCTTAGGCATTTGTTGGGCTTTTGGACTGTGCCTAACTGAAGTTTACGTGTAGATCCAGCCTTCCGCTTAAGCAAACAAATGAAATAAACAAGACGAGGTACAGCAAATTTTTGCGGTGTATCATCTAAAATAAAATTTCTACACGGTAAAGTAAACAAACACAAATTTTAAAATACCTTCTGTTTCCGTTGAAATTGCTTCATAATTTTTATTTCACATTCAGCTCCAAGTATATGATTGGATTCTCTAGTTTTGAGTTGAAAACTTTTCCAAATTATTAAGCTGCGTACTCTAAACTTTTATGCTGACCAGTTTACGGCTTCAAATTGACCACAAACTCTCATATAAACTAAAGAACTGTGTGAAAACTACTATTTATGCAGCTTTAACAATTGGACAATTGTCACTAACCATTTCGTGAGTTCGGCCTTTTCGAACGCAATATTTCAGCCGTTTTGTGCGAGTCTATGAGTATAATTTCACGCGTTTTCTGGACGTTGAAGCTGTTTATCACATTTGCTGATTGGAAATCGACGCAAGACGGTATTTAGTACCGCTTACATGAAGGCAAACACACAGCCCACGCCGTGAGCTACGAACATATAGAATAATTCGATTTATTCAACACGTTTGTACTTCATTTCGTGTCAGGTCTGTTTTAAGATGTGGCCCAAACGGGGCTTAACATGCAACCTAAACCCACTGTATTATATGAACTGAATATTTTTAGTGATTCAGAAAAAACCTATTAATTTTGTATAAAAATGCTGGCCAATGTATTGGACAAGGCCGTAACAGTAGTATAAGCGTATTTCTTAACCTAAGCCTAACCGTAAGAATGAGCTTATAGCCGAGCTTAAGCCTAAGCCAAAATTTAGCCTAAAGCAGTTTACTTTATTGCAGTTTCGGAGAAAAACGGTCCGCCTTGACCTTTACATCAGCCAAAATATCGTATTTTGTTACCTAAAAATATATTTACAAATTTTGGCCAATGTATAGCACTGGGGCTTCTCGTTTTCCAGGGTGGAAAACTTATGACCAGGAGTGCAGCGCAGCCACTCATATATGACAGCAGGGATTTTCAGCTGTTTTGGTTGGAAAATTAACAAGCATCATGTTTTGTAGGAAAAATTAGAGGTGCAGGCGAGGTTCGAAAAACTGGAAAAGTGGAAAAGTTAAACGCATATTGTTTCTCTACGTCTTGTTGGAAAGGAACACTTTTTTGTTTTTTAAAATTGGGATGTTTTCGGAAAATGGGAAAATTCAAGCGTAGGAATAAGATTTGTTTTGCTTGGTAGGAAAAGTTAGAGGTGTAGGCGAGGTTTGGGAAAAGGAAAGTGTAAAATTTAATGCCTAGATTATCCCTTGGTGGGTAGAGAAAATCTGAAACATAGATATTGCTTGGAAAACGGTGAAATTTAAAACATAAAGCTTCCTTGGGTTGGTAAGTACGAAAATTCTGAAGCATACGTTTTGGTTGCAAAACGGAAAAAATGGAAAATTAAAATGCCTAGATTTCCCCTGGTTGGTAAGCAAAATCTGAAGTATAGGCTTTGTTTGGAAAACGAAAAACGTGGGAAAGAAAATGATTTTCCCTTGGTTGGTGTTATTTATTTTTCACCCACGCTCCGTCACCTTTCGTAACTGATATTTTTCCGGTATTGCAACTATTCGTTGAATTAAACGTTTATTTGGCTTGCGTCAATAGCTTGAGCGATCATGCAAGGTTATACTTGGAATGTACTTTCAAAATTAAAGTACGCCTTAAAGATTCGAACTCAATTTTATTTGGTCCTAGAGTCATTTAATATGCACTACAGGTAGGAATGGTCCTGGAGTCATTTATGCACTACAGTAAGGAATAACTGACCTTCATGGACTCTAATTAAGATTTAGGGACTCTATCCACTTACGGACTCTTATAATAGGGTTACGGACTCCTATTGACTAGGAATCAAAATGGGGACGCCTCCTATTACCACACACCCTCTTATTCGGGTCACTACAATATGTGTGAAAGATTGTGGCGAAAGGAAACTTTTCCATTGTGGAGGGGAAAACAAGAAAAGGGCCTGAATATACGTTTTAAACTTTCAATTTTTCCCGTTTTCCAAACAAAATCTTCTTTCAAAATTTTCCTACATATTAACCAGGGAAAACTTATACGTGTTAAATTTTTCACTTTTCCAGTTTTCCAAACAAAAATAATGCGTCAAATTTTCACTACTCACCCAGGGATAGTCTAAGTGTTTAAAATTTCCAGATTTCGTGTTTTCCAATTTCCCTATCGAACCAGGGAATATCCAGGATTATGAATTTTCCGCTTTTCCAGTTTCCCAGGCGAGCTTTTTATGCTTGTGATTTTTCTTATAAAACCAGAGGAGTTCCTAGCCGTCGTCATACAGGAGTGGCTGGGCAGCACTCCTGGTCACAAGTTTTCAACCCTTGAAAACTGGAAGCCCATGTTCTATACATGGACCCAACTTTTTATAAATGTAAGAAAATAATTTTTACATTTCAGAAATGTGCCTAGGTGTTTGATTTTATTTCTTGTCCACTAACAATTCAGATTAAGCTGAGAGAATCGAAACACGGCTGGGAAATTTCGTGTTTTATACGGGGTTAACAGCAGCTCTCTGCAGCTGGACCAAAAACTGTTGCAAAGGCTTCTTAAACTGCCCACAGTTGCACGTAAAGTGAAAGCAAGGAAACACAACTTTATTCTGCAAACGTAAAGTTTTACTACCAAATTGTACAGTGTTCCACTACCGAAAGATATTCAACCAGATTGTTTCTATTTGGTATAACACTCATGTCAAGCGGAGTCTCTCATGCTTTGTGGAGGTTTTGCTGCGCGTTGAATATCATTCTGTGTATATATACATAGTTGGGTGCGACCGAAAGTACAACCCCAAAGTCGGTTGTTGACAACTTTTGTATGACCGGAACCAAAACAGAGTCCGACGTGAGACTAGTTAGACAATCCAACTTTTGTCGCTTTATCGAAAAAACTTAAAATCAAACACGTAACAGTAATCCATGCATAATACCAAAGCCTACGCCTGAGCCTACTAGCAAAAGTTAAAGTACGCCTCGTAATTAGTTAGCTAATATTTTCAATTGATTTTACATGTGTTACAGTGCATTAAAATAAAAAAGTCTTAAAGCACCGTTTGTTGTATGAATTTGTTACTCACTTTCTGAAAATTTGGCCATGTATGTTGTTGTGATGCTGGTTTCATTTTTTATTTAATTTTGTTCTTTTGTTCGATATCTTTTTATTTGGTGATGTAAGAGCAATATTAATAGATGAACACGTACTTACACTTGGGAGTTATGGGAATGCGTGGAGCTATGTAGTGTAATATTTCACGATTTGTTCACAGTAGTGAGACGTAAACGCACTTTACGCAATGTCTTCAAAGCATAATACAAATAATGCTAGAAAAACATTCCGTGATTTTGACAATGTAGAACTATGTGACGACGAACAACGTACAGGTATGTTTGTAATTGGTTTTTTAATTATTAACAAGATCTGTGAAAGCCATTGATCGGCAAATATGTTAATAGAGTAAATGCGCGTTTTTGATGTTTTTTGTTAGTCTAGGTAGGAACCGGGACTTCAGACCGTTTTACTAAGCAGCCTCTCAGCGTACGGATCGTTTAGCGAATACTCTACCACTGCGCCACGCAGCTCGCCTCTCCAACTTCATTTTTCGTCGATTATATGTGTCGACAGTATGCTGCCAGCTAAAATACATACATTGCACTGCACTATATTGCATGTGCACATAACGGACAAGCATGTCTCACATGCTTGCATGCCCTGTTTCAAAAGGATCGTCCCTTGATCGTCCATCCTATTTTCGACTGGATACCGTGTTCATAGGGCGGCAATTTACCATTGCGCTCACGGCGTAGAAGCATATTTCACATGCTTACATGCTCTTAGTTTCAAGAAGATCGTCCCTTGACCGTCCATCCTATTTTCGACTGGATACCGTGTTCATAGCGCGGCAATTTACCATTGCGCTCACGGAGTAGCCCCCATGTCAGTCTGGGTAAGAACCGGGCTTCATACCTTTTATAACTAAGCAGCTGGAAAAGCCGGGTCCGTAGCGGGGATCGAACTCTCAGTGTACGGTTCCTTAAGCGAATACTCTACCACCGCGCCACTCTGCCGGCCTCTCCAACTGCATTTTTCGTCGACCATATGTGTCGAGTCGACAGTATGCTGCCAGCTAGCATACATTCACAGTGCACTGCACTATATTTTGTAATAACTGTTCTAATGTTAGATATAGAACGCTTTTCATTTGGTAGTCGTTTTATTGGCAGTTATTGTGCATTTCAGATTCGGAGTTGTCGTTTGACGATCTATTGTCGCAGTATACTATGATTCAAAACCAATTGTCGAAAATTGATGTTAGGAAAAGGATGATTTGATTGTCCATATAATAGTTTTGCCGCTTTAATTTAACCCTTTTCTGTGTAGTGTTGATGTTTGTCAAAGTAGTGTTTGGATATTTTGGGGTCGTTCTCTTAAGTTTTCACGACGAGTGAGGTGTTTGTCGCTTAGCTTTCAATACAGAAGCTTTGTAAAGTTTTCTTTGAGCTCTGAAACCGTATTTAAAACTGCCGGGGCAATGAAAGCAAAAATAATGCGTGTATTTTAGGCAGTAGAAAATACGTTTATCGAAGCTATGACACCTTCTGGACCTATTTCGTCAAGTAATGTTGCTCAATATCACAAGTACAGTGGATGTCCCATTGACTATTTGGAGTCGACTAGTTTTTGTGTGGAAAATGCACAGGTGTCAAGTCCAATTGACAGCAGCAATTTTTTTGACAACTGTAAGGAACTACAAAGATCTCATAACAGCGGGATTGATAACTTTGAAGGACTGTTTAATATCGTCCAGGGTAATTCTAGTGTGTATTCTGCTAAAGATTCTCCTAGCTCCGAAACTGTGGTTGCTACGTTAGCTGATACACGAGCAAACACCCTTGAAAATCTGACTATGCTTTGTGCAGCTGCGGAATCAGATTCCTCGGATAATTCTGAAAGCGATGTGAGTGAGAATGAAGAATATTTGTTGGTTGATTCAGCGGGAGACAGTAGCAGTGATACTTCAAGCAAACGTAGCAAAATAACTGAAAATGGCGATTTGGTTGTGAAGAAAACCCGTTGTTCTGAAAAAGAAAGTGATAATGGTTTAATAGAAAACACTCGCAGATTAAACGTAAAGCTGAATGACCGCTGTAAAACGAGAGCAAGCATTGCTTGTTTTGGATCCGGTCGGTCAACAGATATGTATTGTGATCGTAGGGAGTGTTCTGCGAGACATTCTACAAGATGTAAATCAGAAAACATAGATAATAAAAATTCGGAAGTTGGAAATAAACAGTTGGACGATTATAGGTTGTTTATGAAGCAAGAAATTTTGTTTGATAACCCGTTGGTGAAGGATCAAAGCGGAAAACTACAGGAAGCACCTCAGGGACTTGTTAGTCAAACTGAAAATGCCGAAACCGCTTTAAAGTGCTGGGCCAGTCCTCAGGTTTCAGCCGGTGACGGTGATAATTTGTGCGATGCAGATGAAAGCGACGCCGACGTTCTTGAGCTTCAGCTTAGGTTAGAAGCACTTGAATCGTTGCTCCGCCGAAATTCTCAATTGGTAGCCACAGACGTGTTGGATTGTGGAGAAAGGTCACATTTCACTAAGTCAACGTTGGACCAAAATGTAGCCTTGGGTATGTTTTGTGATGGAGTATGGAATGGTCATATTTCGGTGTGAAATTAGGGTTTTCACCCTCTTCTTTTCAAAAAATCCCGCAAAAATTAAAAACTTATTAAAAATGTACTTAGAAATATTGAAAATTTTGGATAATGGCTTAAGGCGTCACCGGCTTTTGAACGAAAAGTGTTGGTTGTCAACGTTATTAATAATAGCTTGAAATTGTTTCAAGCGTTATGATTTGGTTTAGTATATAGTCAGTCGTAGATTAGACTAATTTGTTGTTGAGTCTATTGTAGGTTTGGCTATATAGAATGTTTTGGCGCTATTTAACGGTTGACGATAACTCATTTTAGAGATTTTGTGTACCTTTCTGCTGCTGAGCAATAACTGAGGTTCGCGTAAGTGCTGAACGTTTTATGGGGAAAAGAAATACTTGGGTATTTAATTTTAGGCGTTCGAGATAAAGATGTGTCTGATTCTGATTGTAATGTGGGCGCAACAGCGACTGTTTTGGGTACAAAAGTGTTATCGGACGACGAAGACATTCAGATTCAGCGTGAAGCCTTGTTGAAAACGTAGGTTTGGCTAACGGCATTTAGTTTCGTTTAAGCGGCTATTTAGTTTTGAATAAATTCGTGGGAATTCTTTCGATTAGGCGTAGGTCTTCCAGAACCCGTATTCTCAAAAGCTTGTAGCGCCTATTGCATTCGAACATGAGAATGGTGCGATTTGAAATTTAGCACATTTTTCGCATCTGGATTGGCGTACTTCTGTATCACTTTGATAGTTTGAAAATCTATCGCAAACTGAACTGGTAACAGGTGCTAGCTTGACGCATTTGTATATATGCTCCAATGGATATACTATATTACGTTATATTTTCGCGTGTGTACTGTTATCACCACCATTGTATAGTTTTATTTTTTAGACAATTTTGTTTTAAGTATTATTAGTCAGCAGTCAGCAGTTTAGTCGGCATCTTTGGTAGCTATACGCAATATGTCTTAATTTTAAATCGGTTTAGATAACCCAATCTTGAGTGAACTCGGTTTATGGTGCTGCACATCGGCAAAAGCAATGCATATTTTCCAAAGAGGTCTTCGAAGTAGAGTCATTCTGGGTTAAGCTAGATTATGAGTCTGATTTTGAACACAAAAAGATGATTATGTTACGGAACCTATTTTTGGAATTTTGGACTAAGCTGAAACGTCTGACTCTAGATAAACGCCATTCACAAAATGGTACGACCGATACTTTTTTGTATTTTTAAAGAATACGAAGGAATGTAGCTGTTCAAAGCGATAAAGAAACTAGTATCTCGCATTATGTGGCTTGTCAGTTGGAAGATTCAGGTAAACATTTCTTTAGCTATCGGGAAAGAACGGCGCTATGCATGAGTGGCGCGTGCAGCTGGTGTCTCTAAAACTTAAAGTATAAAACGTGTGATTTGGCGAGAACTCAAGATATCAAAATTTCGCGGGGGCGCTAATACGGGGATACGTGTGTAAATCAATGTGCACACTGAGGGTAGTTCAGACATTATTGTGGTGGATTTATGAGAATTTGTACATTCTGTTAGAAGAGTTGTCCAGTTCCGTTTGCTAATTTAGATTCGAACTGTGTGACCAGTAATACCGATATGCCCAAAAGGTCTGGTGACCTGCGAACAACCAAAGAAGCCTGTGATATGTCGAGTGCAGATGAATTTTGTTGTTTTTCTGATAACTGCAAGTGTATTGCTTGTGTTCGAAGAGATTCAACAGGCGGCGAAGAAGACTGTAATGGTAAGCGAAAGGTTTGTAATCATTTTTGTTGATTTTGTGTTTCTATTATTGTTACGATTATGATTATCATTCTTGTTATTTTTGCGGATGTATATCTTATTATTTGACTATATTTATTATTCGAAGCATTTTCTATAGGATTGTGATGTGAATTTGTTGGTTTTATCGCTTATCTAAATATTATCAAACCAAGATTCTGCAGCTGGTTTTATTTAGCGAAAGATACCGCAACTCTAGCATAGAATAATTTCGGATTGTTTCGTTCATGTGTCATGTTTTAATTTTTTATTTTTTGTTGTATATATTTCAGAGTGTCTCGTGTCAACGGAACAAATGCGATTGATTGATGATAGTGAGCAGGTCGAAGGGATAGAAGTGCAACCGAAAATGTTTCCTTTATGGTCATTGACACAACACACTAACCCAGGGTCTGAATTAAGGTATCCGAGACCGAAAAACGATTGTGGGAAACATGATGACGTCAATAGTAGTATTACGCGTTTGCTGGACGTACCGGAATGTGATTTTGCTGGTGGGGAACATCACCTAGATAGTACTGGCGATGTTACAGTGACAAAAAGCAAATGTTCTGAAGTAGTGGCGCCTGTCCTTGAGTGCCACAAAGAGTTGAAGACATTAAAAAAGAGAGATATTGCTGGCAACCGGACACGTTCAAAACGCAAAAGGTCTGGTTTGTGTGCTAGAAGAAACGAGCGAACAGTGGTCCCAGCCCTAGATGGGTCTTTAGGAGCTTTGTTGGGATTAAAACGGGCTGGCAGACGAGGGTCTCGAAATAGAAAGAACGGTGGTGTGCTTGATGTGGTTGATTTGACAAGTCCTCCAGTTTTTCCTGATGTCGATTACAAAGTAGAAGATATTCCGCTGCCTCCTGTGCGTTCATGCAATTCAAATGGTAAAGAGATTGATACAGTTGAAGTTAAAGGTTCGGGTTGTGTTCGGAATTCGACAAATAGCGAGGAAGATGACACAGAGAAGCTTAGAGATTTTTTGTTGAAATCAGTTATGAAAAAGGTAAGTTTTACGAAAAATCTAAGATGTATATGTCGGTTTAGGTGATATTTTGGTAGTTGTTGCTTTTAACCAGTTATTTGCGTCCATATATATTACAAGCAACGCGACCTAGTCGTGCTTTGCGCTTAAGATACTGCGATGAATATTGTGAAGATATAAAGCCAATAGAATGAGGTGTTGCAAATGAGTTTTCATCTGTGCAACATTTTTTATGTTATCAACAATATTTTAGAGAAACGCATTACAAACGCGAGTATCAGCAACGGGTTCTGGCAAATCTTTGATTTGTACTAACGGTCAAGCTACAGACAACGTGGCAAAAAGTACACCGCTGTCCTTAAATAATCATTCAGATGAGCCATATTCTGCACGTACTTCGCCGTTTAGCTTGGCATCTCCTGTGCCAGAGAATTGTGGAAGTGTTGCGCCTTATTCACCGGTTTTCGGCCCTGGTCATGAGAACTTCGAGGCTAGTTGGCATGAAGGAGGTTGCTGGGATGGTCATGCTGGACAAAGGTCGTTGAAAAGTGACGGGGAATCTCAAATGACAGGCGCAGCAAAAGCTGAAGGTATGCACTTTCAAATTATGCTTATCCAGCTTTGCAAAGTACGCCACGACTGCTGATAATTTTTTTAACATTTATTGACTACTGAAGGTAATTTTGATGTTTTTGGTACAATTGCTTAACATGTACCGCAAGTGAAGTATGAGGGGTCCTGCGTACGCTACGTATTGTATACTTGTAGTCTACGAGTAGCTAGTTGGGGGTTCGCTGCTGCGATTGGTGCCCTCCACCCGGTTAAGCCCCCACTCCAGATCAGATTTTGCCACGGTTGAGTATTTTTAGCATTAAAAAGAAAACTTTTTTGGCCGTCAAACACTGTATAATTTTTCAGCAGGATTGCATAAGTGTCTTTGCCACTGTGTAAACGAGAAGCCACAGTTCTAATGTAATATTCCGTAAAATTGTTATCATGTAGTATAAAGGTTCCTAACGAGTGGCACCATGTGTGGTATCAAAAAAGTTATATAATATGGCGCACGCGGCAAGTGCCAAGGGTTGAATGTATTGTTTCATTACACCCGCGCCTCGGCGGTATTTTAGGGTGAGAATTTTTCTTTCAGTTCCAATGTTGTTTGGTTTCAGTGGACAATTTTCAAGTCGTAGACATGGATCTTGATGTTGCACCTGCGACTCCAGTAACATTCGAATCCATTACTAGACCTGATAGTTTAGAAACCTCAAGATGGGAGCCTGCTTTTAGAAGTAGTGGAAGTTCAAGAGCTGGATTAATATCGGATAGCTTTGGTATAGCTCAATCAGGTGCATTGGTATGGTCAGAAACACTGCCATTTTCTAGCAATCACAATGACAGTCAAATGGTGTCAACCAGTACATGTGCGTTGGCGAATTTTTGTATCTGTGGGACGGTATCTTACTCTGGCTCAAGTGTCTCTTTGGATAAACCAGTTATTTGTTATGCTGATGCTTCTGGTGGGGAATCGGCAGATCTTTCTTATCCCTCATCGAAACAGAATCTTTTGTCTACTGGTTTAAAATCTTTGACAGTGGGAATAGCTGGGGTGGACCCTAGCTTGCAGAAGCAGGGCGAAGCAAATGAACGGGCAATGGTGGAACAAAAAAGTCCAAGCCCTATAGATGAAACACTGGATAGGGAAGGAAACTATCAACAACACGGGACAAACTTTGTTAAAGAAGCTGTCAAGTTGGATAGGAGTGATTTGACTATGGTCGATGTTTTTGGACAAGATCATCATAAAACTGCCAGGGTCCCTTTTACCGTCGGTACCAGGCGATTGGTAAATAAGTTCAAAATTGATCGTGTACGCCGCTCTGTTCCGCCTATAGTGACTGGGGTAAGACAAAAGGTACCAACTAAACTGTGGTTTCCTGCGGAGAAGAAATTTACGAAGAACAATGCTTCACTGGTATGGTCTAAAATTAAATTTATATTCAATTTTTGATACACTGAGTAAAAAAGAAAAATTCAGGCTAAATACACCTTGGCTGCGACTTAGGTACATCAAACCAGAGAGCGACCAGATATCCGGTTCCGACATACTATCTGTTGGAAAACCTCTGTTCGGTTCTGGTTTCTCTATCCGGATAAACTTGCCGGATGCATGATATTTAGGTTCTTCAATAAACAAATTAAAATGCTTTCAACTGTTTTGTGTTCACTAAAAACTGAGACGAGTGTTTACCGTGCATTTGTGCATGGTCTAATCGAGTCAGATCACAAAGTTCAGCGGTTATATAGCAATAAATTGCACTTAAAATATTATGTAAATGTTGAAGACTATCACGATATTGTGAGATAAATTATTTTTATTTTATCAAAGTATCTGATTGGCATCCGTTAGTATATCGATTCCCGACTGTTCCGTAATTTATATGTCCGATGAGTGCGCTATCTAAAGTGGATGCTGCATCGATATCGGTGCACTGTATTTAAACGAAAAACGCTTTACGCAATTTCAATCATGTTCTGGTACGGCGTTCGTTCGAACAAAACCGGTATTTTGAAATTATGTCTCATTAATCTTAAATAAGTGTTGCATATTTCTGTCTAAGAAGAAAGGGTGAGTAAACTATGTTTTTGTGAAATTTTATTTTAGACAACAAAATTTAACCTCGATCCGAAACCTCTAGTTATTCCTATGGATGACGAAGATGAAGATGAAATGGTCACAGTCGAGAAATCCAGGCGAGTTGTAGAGCCTTCCGCGATTTCTGGGGTTACTCTAGAAGCGACCACAGGGAGAGGAAGCCATCGCAATGCGGTTGGTTTTGATTCGAAGGTCCCACTACCTGGGCAAAGTCAGGACGCAAGCGCAGTTGTTCATGATACAGGAAATCCGATGTGCGGTAGCGAATTGGACGTGTCGAACATTGTTCCTGATAGGTATTTGCGAGTTGCGAAAGGTACTGCCGGGAAAAATATCGAGAGTGTTGTGAAGAAAGCTGGTGAGAAGATACACGTCCATGACGATCAAGCGAGCATTGGCGATTCAAATATGTTGCATACCTGTAGTAAAAGCAAGAAGGCATTGCGGCTTAAGGAGACATTAGACAGTCGGGCTCAGGTAAGTTGGAATTTAAGCTATACGAAAATCAGGGTGTAGGCTGAGTGAGATGAAATAGATGTGTATGTGAGGCGCTAGATGGTACATTTCAAAGTTATGTAGGCAAGAAAAATGCGAAGATGACAAAATTTTACACGCAAAGAATACTGTATTTTTAAATTAAATACAGGGCAAAGACGTTAAAGCGCGCATTGGCGATTCAAAGATGATGGATAGTTGCAGTAAAACCAAGAAGAGACTGAGGCTTAAGGAGACGATAGACAGCCGGGCTCAGGTAAGTTGGAATTTCAGCTATATGACAATCAGGAGGTAGGCCGAGTGAGATAAAATAGATCTGTAGGTGAGGCGCTAGCTAATACATTTCATGAAAAATGCAACGATGACAAAAATTTACTTGCAAAGAATATAATATTTTTAAATTAATTGTTCGTATGCAGGAAAAATGCAAAGATAAAATGTTTACCAGCATAGAAGAATACAATTTTTTGAAACTTTTTCGATACGTTTTTGAGACATTTGTATGTAACTGCGGTCATAGTTAATGGCCAATTTAATGTCAATTAAGTAATTTTGAATCGGACTTTGGGGTATTTTTTCTATTTTAGGACGATCAGATCCGCGCGCTGACGAAACGAATGAACACTTGCCGAGAATTTTTGACAAAAAACACGTGAGTGTGTTATTTTGTTTTGAATTTAATTTGGCTAACATGTAGATGTTGATCTAGCTGTGGGTTGTGAGGGATTTAAATGAAAGAAAAATTTAAATCTGTGACGTGTTGTTGCGGAGCGTAAATGTTTGGACGCGGTTTTAACGTTAAAATGTTTGTTGTAGAGTGATGATCAATGAAGATGAGAGCAAACTTCGCGAAATTGAAACAAAACTACGGGAACGAACTAAATTGTTGCGGTCGAGCCAAACAAGAGTTGGAGTTCTTCGGAAACAACTTGCGGCCGCTATGCGCTTGGTTTCATCGCAACGATCGTTGCTCAGAGAAATTAATTCTACGGTAAGAGTTTCAAAAGGCATTAAATTTTAGCTCCGCTTGTAACTCATGCTACATTCCTGATGGCCACTCCTAAGGATTGTTTTGCCCCCATCATGTTGAGCTGGCTAGAGCCTGATCAAGTGTGATCAAACTTGTTTTTTTAAACAAAATTATTAACACCGAAAATAGTGTGAAATACGATTACAAAGCTGTTAGCTGCAGCCCCCGTCATGCAATAGTTTGTATGGTACACATTTTATATGAAAACCACTTTGAATAGTCTTTTATACGTTTTGTTTTCTAGGCCGACAATGTACGTGTAAGGGTTCGTGAAAATCAAACGTTACAACGACAGTATCAAGTGCAATATGAAGATATTAAGAAGTTGATAATTAAACTTAATGCGAAGCGAAAACAATCCAGTTACGCACAAGTAGAAAGCAGTAGAGATTCTAGTCAGGTAAGCAATTTTTTTCTGTAGTTTTGTTTCGTATTCTAAATTTTTGGTAACAGTGAACCTAGTTGGGAAGGATGTGGTTGGAGTAGGAGAGCTGGAAATGTACCGACATTCGGAGCGATTATACCTGTCTTGTTCAGGATTGAACCCGCGCCTTATGCGAGAAGAGTAAGGGTAGTGCATTGCGCTATACTTGTTTTGCGGCACTATGCGTAGCCGTGCGCTATAGTACATGACTTGCAGTATGTCACCGAGCAGCAATTTGCGTAAGATGCCGCATGCTCCCGGACATCATTGCAATATTAATAAAAGGTAAAGTGATACACTAACTCAGTAACTGGCCACGACTAGGTATTGACTACTCTGATATCGAAATGTGAAATTAAGTTGTTGTTTTACAGTCCTCCAGTCACTACCAAGAGCTTGAAGCACGGCGTCTCGCGTTGGAAAGCATGAAACGTAAATGCTTGCGACAAATGAGGTCGTTAGGACAAAACACGTCCAAGGAAAAAGTTGTGTCATTGGGCGCAAAGGCTTTGTTAGAGAAAGAAACAACGTCGTTGAAGCGAAATACGTCAGAGAAAGAATTGACGTCATTGGGACAGAAGGCTTTATTAGTGAAAAAAGTGACGTCATTGAAACGAAATATGTCAGCACTTGATGTGGCGTCATTAAGACAAACAACTTTAGTAGAGAAAGAAGTGGCGTCATTGGGGCATAAGACATGCAATAAAGGGATGCTGTCAATAGAAAGAAATACGTCAGAGAAAGAACTGACGTCATTAGGACAACTGGATTCTTTAGAGCAAGAAGCGACGTCATCAAAACGAAATACGTGTGAGCAACTAATGGTGTCATCAGGACCAAAAACAAGTTTAAAACAACAAGCGATATCAGTGAGACGAAATGCGTCAGAGCACGATGTGATGTCATTAACACGATTAGCGCCAGAGGCAGCCGTAACGTCTTTAAGGCAAAAGGCATTTTTAGCGAAAGAAGACCTGTCATTGCAACGAAGCATGCAAAAGAAAGAAGTGACGTCATTAAATCAAAATACGTCAGCTGAATCATCAAACTCAACTCGATGTGTTGATACTGGTGTAAACGTGATGAAACAAATTATTGGGCCGTTGGGAAAGCTTGAAGTTACTGTCAACGCGACAGAAACGATGGGAAGCAATTTTTGGCCAAGTTATTTGCACAATGCTATGTCGTCGATACCAATAAAATCGGTAATGACAGTTGTGTGGTTGCAGAGGGAATGCTTTTTCCTAATGTGAAATATTGATACCTACAATACCGCACCGTGACTAAGTATGAAACGCGAAAGTTTTCAGCTCTTAAATTGACTATAGAGGGCAACAGCAAATACCAAGATTGACATAATGAATTGTGCCGAAAGCACAACCGTTGGCTAAAATTATTCAGTATGATTGTGTTGACAAATTAGATTTGGACATTATTTCAGGAAAGCATTTCCAGTGGATGGGGTTAGTTAGATATGGGTTGCGTATGCTTTTTGCTTGTCTTTGACACAGAACTTGCCTATGCCATATGAAAAATTCTAGGAAATTGAATGAGTTATAAATCTTTTGATGTTTTTAATTTTCATTTTTATAAAGTTACTTTTGCGCTTCAGGAAATGTTCAAGGCGTTTGAAAAACCAAAAAGCTTGTTTGATAATAGAATAGATGCATTTGGATTAGATTTAACGTCAGAGATGAGCAATTGTTTGACTACGTAAGAAGAGGATAAGGAGGGTTGGAAAAAAGTTACTGTTTTGATACGGTTTACTTTTTACTAGTTGGCACAGGTGGTAACTGTGCCGCCCTAAATGTTAATTGTTATTCAACGCAGCCAGCACAGCTACGTGACAACAAACTGAATATGATGGCTGTATGTAAATCTATTAAAACTAGGTTTATGGTAATATTATTGGTTGAATGTTTAGTATGTACTTTTTCCTTTTTCGAGTAGTCTTTTGTTTGAGCTGTTTAGTGTAGGGGACGGCCATGTTACCTGCTGGAACAAAGGTGATTTTGACTCTATATGTACAGCTGACCGTGCTATGCTTATCATTATTTTGCACTTTTGTACTTCCTCACAGTGGAAAAGTCTCCGCACAAATGCCCACGTTTAGATGATGGCCGTAAAAATAGTATAAGCATATTCCTTAGTCTGAGCGCTTGTAACTAAAATAAGCCTAAGGCTACGCGGAACTTTTCCATTGTGGGGGGACTACAAAGGTGCAGAGTATTTCAGTAACTGTGATGAGCAAGATTCAAATTTGCGTATGAACCCTTCACCTCGCATCGATACATTCACTCCACTTTGCGGCTATGATTTAACCGGAGTCTGCAAAGACTCAAAGTGCCCTTGGTAAGATTAAGATATTGTACATATCTTAGTAATTGTGTGAAAGGTTGTTATATATAGCCGCGCATAGAAATATGTTTTCTGGTCACTATTTTAAATTTAGGTTTGTTCGCGACTCGATACGTAGCGTTTTGTCAGTACTAGGCATGTATGAATATATTAGTCGCGATAGTGATCGCAGTAAAATTACGAGTAATTCAAATTGCATTAATTGCTAACGGTTGTGTTAGAGAAGCAGACTGTTCTGGTTGGGTTGTATCGATATTAACTTACTTTTGTTGTTCATTTAATGTTTACTTGTTTAGCTACCCATATGTGATAATGTAATAATATAAACACTGTGGAATTGGGGGCCAAAAAAAAAAACACTTTTACCGTTCAATTATGTTTCAGGCAACATATTCAGCGCAATAATTTATCTGATTGCTCAGTACCTCAGCGTCGGAATATTCAAGAACAGTTGTATAGCGTTGCTGGTTTACTGAAAACATTGGTGTCAAAGAACAAAGATACTGACGTGGTGCAGTTTTGTTCAAGTTAGTTTGCCGTAATTGGTGATGCAATAATATATTAGCTTTCGTGGCCTGGTGTTTGGCGTTTTTACGTCTTGCCCACTGATTTTTAAACACAACATTATTAAGTTACCAAGACATAAACCGCAGCGAATTTTTTTATAAAATAGTATTATCATTTTTATTTAGTTAGATGTTTGAAAAGTTACACTACAAAGTTATTTTCCAATGTTCAAAGATCTTTCAATTACAAATAAAGTGTTTTTAACATGGATTAAAGGCCATTCAGCAAATTATGGAAATGATATGGCTGATGCAATATCTAAAACTGGAGCTCAAATGAGGATTATTGGACCAGCACCTGTTATAGGTGTACTACAAAGACAGATCAAAAATATGATCCAAAATTGGTGTATTTCACACACTAACTAGAGATGGCTAGGACTAAATACTTGTCGAAATACAAGGATATTCTTTCGTGAACTGGAACCGAAACATACTAGCTTCATTGTGCGTTTTAGTTGGAATAGAGTTAGATTACTAACACAAATAGTTACTGGACACTGTCAACTAAATAAGCATATGTATAACGAGTATTTGCGATTGTTGTGGAATGGAAGAAGAATCTGTTGAGCACTTCTTAACGACATGTTCGATTTATAGCGAAGTTCGGTATAGAGTCTACAGATCACATAGTCTAAGTAAAATTGACAATAACATAAAGAAACTGAATAGGTTTATAACAGAGTCAGTAAGATTATAATTTAGACTTTAACTTAGTTATCCTAGTTTTCAGAGACTGTGTTATGGACCAACTGCGTCTAAACACCTCGAGGCCTCTTTCAACGAATATCTATGTATCTGACAAACTATAAATACAGTGAAATCGTTGCTAATTTGAGAAGCAGCACTTCGAAAAGCATAAGTATCATGAAAAAGTTTCCAATGCAAATGTATAGTGAAAAAATATTTTTACTTTACATTTTTAAAATCAAAAATAACTTTATTTATTTATTAAAGCGAAACGTTTGTGTCGAAATTATTCGAGGTATTTTACAACGGATTTTGTGTCTCGTGTCAAGGCAGAGCCTAATGATGTTGACGCATGGGCCGGTTTAGCAGATCAGCAGTTTACGGATGGCTCGGGGTATGTTTTACCTGCGGTAGAGCCACAGGTCTGCTAATTTCTTGAACGATGTGGATATCAGATCCCATCATGCTTTCAATTTATGGAAAGAGGATTTTGACGTGGTGTGGGAAGGACTCAGTTGTTAGTGAAAGTATAATTTATTTGAGGGATGAAGGTTGCAAAATTGATGGAAAATTTATAGTTCCTGCACAGTTACATTGTCATCGTTTTAGTTACTCCTAAACGTAAGCCTTTACCTTAAATGGGAAGGGAAGCATCTAGAAGCAAAATATTATATTTTAGCTCGTTGGAAAACCGCGCGCTTTCCGCGTTACGAGTTCTATCTCAAGCAATTGAACTGAACAGGACGTCTGCTCGGCTGTGGATTTTGTATTTTGAAGCTTTTCGGAGCACAGGACCTACAAGTGGAGACAGACCATCAATGTGCCATTTGCTGTCTCAAGCTCTCAAATACACGCAGTGTTATCGGTTGTATAGTGAAGTAAGTTTTGAGTTGTCTGGATTTGGGGCGAAAAGTTCAAGTTTGCTGATTAAATTAGTTTAAAGCGCAAATTTGTGTGAAAATAGTCCAGTCTAGACGGGAAAAGCCAAAATCTTGCGTGTAAGTTTAGAAAGCTTTTGATATAGAAACGGTTTTCGAAGCAGGAAAATTTAGGTCTATCGACTGTAAAAACTTGCTTACAATTGTTGATGTGGTTCGAATTTTTTTACCCATCACCGATGCTTATCAGAAAACCATGGCAGTGAGAATTGTGCCCGGTTAGAATGGCTTTTCAACCTCCTCATTTTTGAAATCATGTGTGCATTGAATACTGTTTTTGATGTTTAATTCCGTTATTTCGTTTGAACTTTGGTGTTTTTATTTCAGGTAATCATACGTGAAGTTAAATACGACGAGAAATTAAAGTTGTGTCAAATGTGCTTAGCGTATTTGACTGGAGCAAGTCTTGACTCTTTGGACCGCAACGAAAAACTGGGGTTGCGAATTGTTCAAATTCTACTTTCGATTTCACAGTTGATTTTGTCTGCCGAAGGTGGTAGAAAAGCTTCAACGTTTTTGAAGGTAACATATGTGAAATTTGATGGTGAAACTTTATAACAAATGCTACGCTATGCATTTAGTTAGTGAAAACTTCTAGTTTGACTAATATTTAGGCTGTCGTAATAAGCGCTAGTGAAATTTTTGTTTGTGTTATATTTTTAGAGAAATATTTTTAAACTTAGGTAATGGGCTTCGGGGTTTAAGCAAACGTAGTAGGTCTGTCGACCAAAAGCAACCGAATGAACCTCACGGTCTATTAATGTTTATGACTGACAAAATCCAGGAATGGAAAATTATAATATACATTGCTTTAAAAATTGTTTCAGGAAAAGCTCTTGTCACCAGAGGTTATGGGTATTTGTTCACCGAATGAAATTGTATTTGGCTGGCTGTGTTTGATTTGCATGTATCACAACGGTGCTCTACCGAGTGCTCCTGTTCTTTTTCATGCTCACGGAATGGTGTTTTTTGTTGAAATTGTAAGTAAAAACTTTACCATATTTGAAAGTATGGGAATGACAAATACAGGAACAGCTTGACTAGGTTTCTTGGTTGATTATAAATGCGCATCTCTGAATGGAGCAAAACTTGTAAGTTTATTTAATGTTTTTTATTTTTTGATTGGGCACTGTATTACTGCTGCGCCTTACAGTTGCAGATCGGAAAAGTTTTGCGTGTTGTAAAAACGATACGTAGTTTCAGGGTGATTTGTTTGAAATTAACTGGTCGAAAACAATACAACCTACATCTGCTCACTGGAACGCTGTAGTTCTGCTTTTTGAAAAAGGGTTGAAGCTTTCCAAGTCCAGTCATGTGCAAGAATCGAATGAAATGCCACAATATGAAATTGCGTTGCATCGAAATTTATTATCGATGGAGAGAAATCGAAAAAAGTAAATTTTACATTTGGTGGAAATTATTTATAATAAATTTTAATGTTTGCAAAAAATATTCAGAATTTTTTAAACAAGTTGAAAAAATAAATCCATGTGAATTATGCGGGTAAAATTCCGGTTAAAGAATTTCGACGTTTTGGGGATACTGGCACTATTAATCATATTGTTCTTTTAAACTTAGCATTGACAGCTGTAAGTTGGAAATGTTGTGCAGTCTCAGAATCTTCAAAATTTATCAGCTTTTATTAACAGTAACGGCAGTAACCTTCTACCTAAATGAGTTGAATTGTAATGGAAAAATAGGGACAGTATCTGTTCTCAAATTTTCAAATTTTCTTCAAAACCATTTTGCAAAATTACATTTTGTTTGTACTTTTTAGCTATGCATGTGCTGTTCAGTTGTTATCACAACTTCTCAGTGATAATAACAGTGTTGAACAATGGTGGATCGAACATCTATTCAATACATTTGCCCAAGGTTTACCGGTAGATATAATTGCATTTAACCTGGTAAGTCTGCATTTTTACCCGTTTTTCTATTGCAATGTCGCTCACACGTTACTGTTGGTGTTGAAGAATTGTTCTATATTGGTTTGAAACACTAAACTGGTTTTAGGAATTTCAACACAATGCCACTGTCAACCGCTGTGGCCACAAATGCTGCAAAAATTCACTTTTTTAATATTGGTTTTTCTTGTAAATAAAGGAGAATTTCGTTTAGTAATGTGACACTTAGGTATTTCTTCAAAATGTTGCTCGCAAATGATTTGGTGCATTTTTTACTTTTAGAACCGTATTGAGTCGCGTTGTTGGTACTGTTTACGGTTTTTTCTTGCCTTAACGTTGGTTTTTCTTGTAAATAAAGGGGAATTTCGTTTAGTAATGAGACACTTAGGTATTTCTTCAAAATGTTGCTCGCAAATGATTTGGTGCATTTTTTACTTTTAGAACCGTATTGAGTCGCGTTGTTGGTACTGTTTACGGTTTTTTCTTGCCTTAACGGCTGTATATCAAGCTAAAGTTCTAGTCGAAGAAATAATCAAAATTCTGCCTCAGTTCAACGATGCTTTGAATGTGAAGCAAATCGAGGAAAATCACAACGGTGATATAACAAATCTGGTGTACCGAGATTTGTGCTGGATGTAAGTGAGGATGTAGCCAGGTGAGTGAAATTTAATTTTCGGTTGAAGTAGATATTGTTTGAAAACACTTTACCAGTAGTTACTGCGCGAGCATAGAAATGTCTCTGAACGTAGTAGGATGTTGAAACACGGGATACCACGACGGATACGCATTTGTGCCAAAGCGGTAACAGTACATTGAATTTTTTCCTTGTGTTAATCCATGCCCTCGCGTATTATTTTGGTTTGTGCGTTTGCGCTTTTAGACTCCGTTTGGCACTTGCGAATAATCATTTTCCTGAAGTAGAATTTTGTGTCGCAATGGAGAACAGCAGAAGGTCACGACGTGACGTATCGGTGTTGCTTAGAGGGTAACGCGGCGTTTACAATAGCTTTCCTAAGACACTTTTGCTAATGCTTTGCTTAGAAACAAAGACAATGTCATTGACGTCGAAAAACAAAAAAGTTTATGGAATAGTACGAGGCATATGTCCAGAATTAGAGACTGAAGGCATATTTTTACATTGGAACGTCGGATTTTATGTGCATGTTGGCCTGATTAACCGTTTATTCCGTTTAGCGATTAAGTCAATTGTGTAGTTATTGTAGATCCTTTGATGTGTGGCGTGTTTGTTCAGCGAAACTTGTTGATTTCGCAGTGTCTTATCGTGATACAAATAATTTTATGGTTTGGACAAATCGGTTGCGGATTCGTGAAGCTTCCACATGTGACGAATATGTCATCATGTACGTCTATTCTGTTCCTCAGTAGTGTGGCCGGTATTCTCACAATGTTTGTAGCACCTATCGTGAGCTTCGAGGAAATGTTTCTGTTCCGAAAGTTTCGCGTGTAATGTCCAACCGTCGGGATTATCATAGAAAATAGGTTTAAACTTGCTCATATTATTAATGCCAAGCTAATTGTCACTTTGGGTATTTCGATTTGAATTTTTAGTTGATTAAACTGTTACTCGGGAGATTTATTTTTATGTTTAGCACTGACCATTCGCTTGTTAGTTGGTTGTATTCTGGATTATACCGCATTGCAGCGGCGTGTGGTGCCTTAAAACAATTTTTGATGCAACAAGATCATCTGCCTACACATGCTGTTTCTAAGTATTACGATAAATTTGTATTTTAAAAATTATTCTTTGTTATTGGGTTTATTTTTTGTTTCGTATTTTTGGTCAATTTGAACAGTGTTTGCACAAAAATTGTGGCAGGCCGCGGGCAAAGATGGTGAAAAGAATTAGGTAGTCAAAATGATGTTCATACCACTATATTTTATTAGTAATCAATGAAATATATTACCAACCAATTCTATTTAAACTTTTGGTTTGGACGGATCTGGGCAATAAAAACCTTAAAAGTTTATGACTAAGCTTTTAGACCGCCTTTGTCAATAAGTGCCTTACTATATTGTGCTTTGCCGGGCTGATTTCGCTTTTTCAAATTTTGATTATATCTTGCTGATATCCGGGCACTAAGATAGCAATGAAAGTGATTGAGCAACCCACTACTTTGGTTGTAACGGAACCTGAGGGTTTCCACTGGATACCAAAAAATAGCGGAGCCGTAGCTGAATAGTTCAGCTTCAGTATCATGCTCGCTACAGCTGGGTATCTAAATGCTGCATATTTCATCAAAAAGTTAAACCTTACCTCACTAATTTAGTACCACTTGCTGTATTATGTTATAATTTTGTATTGCAATGGTCTTAATTGGGCTTCTTGAAGTAGCTATATTTTACCATGTCGCGCAAAATTTACAACTAAATGCAGCCATTTGGTCAAAGTAATATAATCTATAGCTGTGTTATACTTTTCTGCAATAAATAATCGGCAATGAAGAATACTCGAGCTGTATGTCTATTGCTTGCGGTGCTTGATATCCGGTTGTGCCCTACTAACCTGTTATTCGATGCGAATAATTTTTACTTATTTTAAGATTATTCACAAAACAGTTGGTGGAGAAGTATTCGACTGACGCAAGATATTTGTACTACGTGTGCCTCAGCCACAATATTTCAGATGATGCAAGCCTCTTAAGGTGAGTAAAACTTTAGTGGTGTAATATGTTTTTTCAGTAGGTTATGTTCTCGCTATTCTGCCCAGCTTTGGCAAAAATCAAAGTGTAATTTGAGGTTGTGGTGAGATACGTGTAGTCTAGTTTTTATAGGGCCCTTGGGTTAAACGTAAGCTCACGTTCAGTATAACGTGAGTTTGCGGGTTCCTTCGGACTACATAGCCATACATGTTCAAGTAGTATACTTTGAATAATAATTATTCAGTTAGAGTTATCAATTTAAATTTGATAGCATTGTACTTTATTTTTTGTTGATGTTGTGTAAACTCACTTAATGCCGTTTTATTCTTTGTTGCAGAATTCTGATATACCTGTTGTCAAAGAAACGCATAGTCTTGGTAATTAACATAGGCATTCCGTGGTTATTTTATAACGCTAAACATAAGGTGAAGGTAAAGTATTTGGTATAGTTGTGCAGCTTAGTGGATGAAGCAGTGGCCTGGTACTCCGTTCGTCCTGAGCTCGAATCCTATTGCAACCATAGCAAAATTTTTTATGACAGACTCTATATGGAACTGCACCAGTTTTGAGTTAAATTTATTAAATTATTTAGCACCAACAAGTACAGTCACGGACAGAATTAAGTGCGCAGAAATCGCGCGTGTCTGAATTTTTAATCGCGACTAGTCGTGTTCAGAAACGCGTTTGATGTCGCGTCAAAAACCGAGGTTGTAGTCATGTTTGCAAACGATTGAAAATGTAGTCCAGACAACCGCAAGTGAAGTTGCGGTTTTCGATAGAACGATTGCGGTCAGAGCTGCGGTTTATAACGCAATCGCAATGTCACTTAATTTTGTACTTATTTGTACGTACATAGGCATAAATTCTAGAGGACGGCGCAAATTTGTTTAGGCATTTAATATCGCGGTGAAAATACTTGAACAAAATCCGTTCAGGGTTACGATTTGGAAAGCGGTACGTTTTGGTTTATTTGTACAAGTAGAGTTTATTTTAGTATTACCTTTGATCGACGGCAGCAATTTATGGTGCCTTAGCTGCCAACTGTCCTGTAACTTTTAAACTTTCTATCTTTTCATTTTTCGTCCTATACTGTCGCATATTTTTAAGTAATTTGCTATGTTTTCGTGAATCGCATGTTTTCACACATCCAGGATTCCAAATACACGAGCGAATCAATGCTTTGTTTTCTGAACAGGCTCAAAAATTGTCTCTGGAACCAGTCTGTACGCACGGGATAACGCTTCTAAATATCAGGAATGGGAGTCTCTATGAAAAAGTTGAGACTGAGGCAGTCTCAAGTTCTTTGAGACTGTGTTTTGAGACTTTTTTGAGAGTCAGAAATTTTTTGCTTCAATACCGAACCATATCAGAAACATTCTAAATCACGAATCCTGAAGGTCTTATGCCGATCAAAAAACATTAACAATACGAGATTGAAAATGAAAACACCGTAAATACCGTATATTCATTTATTCAACACAAAATACACACATATCAATCACATCAGTTTCTACGCTTGAGACTTCAAAAGCTGAGACTGAGGCAGTGTGGCGGGGGCACATCTGTTGTATTTAATAATATTACTAGGTGGTATAAATTTGCGATATGGTACTTGTGATTTGAAGTGGGTTGCTTGCATATTAAGAATGTGTATAAAATGAAATGCTTCCTAACTATGTGATCCTGTTGGCTTTTTAAATTTTGATTTTGAGGGCTTCGTGTGGCACTACATTGTTTTGAAAATAATTTATTTTGTTAACAGTTTTAGCTTATTAGCATGATGGAAATGACGGAAAATTGGCCTGTCAAGCGTGAGCTGATTTCGGCTGCAACCTCACTCGGCTTATCTTTATCTGTATAATTGGGAACTCAGTGATTTACACGTGAGTGGCATCCTTGATGTTAAAATTATAATGAGATTTTAGGGAAACTGTAATTTTCGGCAAATTATTAGAGGACTTTTGGTTTTGCGCGCTCTGAGTTAAATTTTGGCGTTTTTCATAAGCTGTACTGAGACAAAAATTTGCAGTAAAATTACTGGGTATAAAATCAGTTGGAGGAAAAGCTGTTTATGGTTATTTAGATGTTTTGATATAAATTTTGTTATAAAGTTAGGGGATAACGCCGTTTTGCGACGTGGTAAGAAGTGATAGGCGTCATTTTGCCGAAATGAAAGTGGTTAACGAAGGATGTAGTGGAATTACTCTATCGATGGCTGTGGCTCATGGCTTTTGAAGGCATGGTGTGAAATAGGGGAATCTGTAACCGCGCATATGACACAGCACAATTTTGAGCTGTACTGGTAGCACAAAAGTTTTGTTCGTCTGAAGAGGGCTGACATAATGGTTGTTGTCGACAACGGCATAGCGTCAATGCTATACGATAAAGATTACTGTTTCACTTTGCGATCAAGGATGGCAACATGAAGCATTGGGTATTGGACAAAGATTGCGTTTTGATGTTGGTCAGATAATTCGGAATACATCAGTTTTCTGGAATAAATGCAATGAATTGGTTTAACAATTCGGATGACTTTTGACACAAATTTTTGGTATTCGAGTGCCATTATTGGTGATGGGCTTGGGAATGGTAAGTTGTTTATTGTTATGTATGTATTATAATCAAGGATTATAAGAGTGTGGCTGGCCGAAATTCTAGCAGTGTATATTGGCTGTGTGTATCATAACGTCTAAGTAAATACGTAACTTACCTTCGACATGTTTGACGCAAATTCCTTGAATGTTCTCAAAATATTTTGATTTAGAAGCTAGTTGTAACCCTATGAGGATGTATTTGCTTTTATTCCCTCAAACAACATTGATATTAGCAGTAAAGACGAGCATTTTGGCAAGTTGCATACTCTTTTCGTTACATTTTTATAAATTGTCTATCATGAATATACGATTTGTTTATGTATTAGAAAACTGCTTTCTGCTAGATTGTCTAGTCGAACCTACTGTAGTTCAGTTCAAATTTAGTCTCTAAGGTCTAACTTCGACTGCGAGATGGTTAGTTGAAAATCAACTATTTTTCTGGGTATATTTCTACACCTGCGTTAGAACGCTAATTCAAAAATGGTTCTCTAAACAGTGGCACTATCTCGGTACGCCCCTGTAAACCGTATGGATATGAAGTCCGTTAGCGATTGCATCCATTAAGAAGTTGATATATATGTTAAGCAACGTTGGAATATTTTACATTTAAAAAAGTTCAAATTTTCAGATGAATTTAATAACCCATTGTAACGTTTATATATATGTTAAGCAGCGTTGGAATATTGTAAATTTCAAAAGAAGTTCAAATTTAGAGATAAATTTAATAACCCATTGTAACGTTGATATATATGTTAAGCAGCGTTGGAATATTGTAAATTTCAAAAGAAGTTCAAATTTAGAGATAAATTTAATTACCCGTTGTAAAGTTGCTTATTTGGTTATTACGGGAATGGGTTACATTACGGTATGTTTTTGTTGTCTTTGTCATGTATAGTGTTGTACAGGCCAAAGTTATTGGCCGGCCAGTAATTGCGTTTTGCAGAACAAGCTAAAAACATTATGACATAATTAATTTAATATTTTTAATCAGATTTCTAGAATTTTTACCTGAAATCTACTGTTATTATGGTCAATGTTACGATTGAATTAGCAGTTGAAACTATTTGGTTGCAGTTGTATTCTACATAGCTCCTTGTGGTGGGATAAAGCGCTTCAGATTATATGGATTTCATTGCCTTTTAGAAAAAATACAGTGAAATCTGTCGCTGGAGTGTATATAAATATTTCTTGGCAATAATAAAGGTAACAATAAGGTAAATGTGCCGGCCATTAAACGTCACATTGGCCGTCGGACGGCCGGTCAGTATCAAAAGTGTAGTTGCAAACGCTACGTACTGTTGTGACCCGAATAAGAGGGTGGGGTAATAAGGGGGAGGGTCCCCATTTTGAGTCCCAATCAATAGGAGTCCGTAAACGGACAGAGTCTTAATCCTAATTAGAGTCCATGAAAGTCAGTTATTCCTAATTGTAGTGCATAAATTACTAAAGGACCAGATAAAATTGAGTTCGAATCTTTAAGGCGTACTGAAACTTTGAATGTACATTTCTAAGTATAAACTTGCATGATCGCTCAAGCTATTGACGCAAGACAAACGTTTAATTCAACGGATAGCTGCAGTACCGGATATATATCAGTAACGAAGAGTGGCGGAGCGTGGGTTAAAAATAAATAACAGTCCGTAACCGAATAACAAGGGGGTACCCTCTGGAGAGGTCAAATAAATATCAACCCCCTCTTATTCGGGTCACTACAGTAGTAGTTTTCAATTGTACATGTATGCACAGTGTAGTATATGGAGGTCATGGAATGGGCCAAACTTGTTGTTCTTTTTAAAGTTTACGAGCACATATAAATTAAATGTTTTTGAGTAAATGTCAAGACTTTTCATTTGTTTTGAGTGATACGACCCATGTGCCGGCTGTATACAGGTGTTAGAAATTACTGTTTATTTTTGTTGCATTTTTGTGTAGTACTGAACAGCGTATTTCGGACAGTCGATTTGACTCACCATTTTTGACCCATGTGTAGAATATGGCAGGAATGTTTCCCTATGTGGCTGTGTATAATTGTGTTAACTTAACCTTAACCTCTTCTCACATTGAGTTGCCTGTAGGCAACTCAGCGCAGTGTATATACGTTAAATAGTATATATCGCACCGTGTTTAACAATTGAACATGTATACATAGTACTAAATCACCACAAGACGTGAGAGCCCCCTCGGGCTCGAGCGTCTAGCTCCTATAGATGAGTGGTGATGGTATACGCCTCCCACTCCAGTCACTGGAGTTCGAATCCTAGCATAAAAGTAGGTCTCAGGGGAAATAGAAAATATTCATGTGAGAAAGGGTTAATACTAAGTTTTTTGTTAGGTTTAGGAATAGTCTTATTCTTTTACGCTTAGGCTTACAATAGGTGTTATACTACAGTTCCGGCCCTGTTTCATACATGGGGCTCCATTTTTGCAGTGTAGGTCTGGTAGAAAACCAATGTTACTTTAAAGGCCGTCCCATTTTCCCGGGACAGAAATGTACCAGGAGTACCCGTCCCATTTTCCCGGGACAGCAATGTACCAGGAGTACATTCAAAATATAATTGGGAAAGATGAGACAGTGGGACAGATGGGTCAGTTGGACAGATGGAACAGTTAGGACAGATGGGACAGTTGGACAAATGGGACAGTTGGGACAAACGGGACAGATATATATGTGTATATATAATATATATGTATATATGTCCTACGTAAATATATATTTGCCTGTGCATATGTAAACAGGAGCGCATAAGTGTGCACTCCGGGTATATTTGTGTCCCGGGAAATTGGGACGGCATTTATAGCAACATGGGCCGGTTTTCTTTAGGTCTGGTAGGGACGGAACAGTTTGGTTTGTCTGGCTGGAAAAATTAGGATGTATGGTTTGCTTCGGAAAACGAAAAAGTGGAAATTTCGAGCATAGGTATATGATTCATTTTGGTTGGTAGGACAAGTTCCAGGAGGGGCATTCAAGGGTTTTTAATGACTTGAAAGCAAGGTTGAAAATTTTCTAGGGGGGTTAAAATTTTGCCAGGGTAGCTTGAGCCCTCATTCCCCCCTTGCCTACGGGCCCGAACTCTAACTGTGTGAAAAAACTCTGTATATAGATCCTTACCATAAACATTCTGTATTAAAATGTATTCGATGTTTTTTGTATACTTGCGTTTTCGAGCTACGTTACCAATGGAACTTTGTTGGTCTACACTCCAACCAATCCATAAGCCAAGAAACGTTTTGCGATAGTTGCAAAAGGGCTCAAATACTAAAACAACGTTTAGCTTCTCGATTTCGTTTTTCAATTGAGGCACATCAATTTTAAAATTGTGTCAAGCTTCACATTAATACACTAGCTTCGCTCACGTTCAAAAATCAAATACTGTATTTGTTTGTTGCATATACCTCGGCCTATTGAAAATCCTGGCTGCACGCCATAGGTTTTTCAGAATGATATGTTTCATGTTCAAACTTCTGTTCGCGAGAATACGACCAAAGTGAAAATTGTCAGCGTGTCTGGCGATCGTTTAGCGGAAACAGGTGCCGTTATTGGTTGATTCAATTATATTTTCACATCTTAGACGCAAGAACGTTACAAAAAGTTGATGCGAACGCTGTTTGGGGCTAACAGGCGCTCACTATATACACGTTTAATGTAGTTTAATTTTGGTTTTGATCCGGTATCATTTGTCAGCCATGTATACAGTGCCGGAGCAGGCCGGCGTGGGGTCTCCCTCCAACTTCCAGGGTGGGGCACCAAACTCGCGAGCGAGAAGCCAGGCGCATTTTAAAACTTAAGGGGGTTTTGTTTCGACCGGTTAGAGTGGGGGCCTCTTTAGGGGTTGCCCCCATAAATGGGGGTATGGGGGGTGGCTGCTCCGGCCCGGCATGTATATATTGCTGAGGAGCGGGCCGCTTTCTTATGTTTCAGATTAATTTTTTGTTTAGAATTAGGCTTAGCAATATGCTTATCCTTATGCTGAGGCTGAGGCCTAGGCTTACGAACGTGTTTATACACTGTTACCACCCTTCCTTATATACTTTGGGCATGGGTCCATTTGTCGAGTTTTGGCTTGTGGACAAATATACACATAAGCAGGAGTTTTTGAGTGCTAGTTTGCTTAGGCTGCAATCTTGTGTGTTGTCTTGGTGACAACTTATTACTGACACACTTTTTAAAACAACTTAAATTTATGAACATCAACTTCAGTACGTTTGCAAGGCTAAATTAAGATGATAACGTAGTAAAAAAAGTAAAGTACTGTCTGCGCAACCCAACCGCATTGTGCAAACAAGTAGGAATCGGATCCGCTCCAATCGTGGGAAAAATGAACCGACATTACCCACGGTGCTCGTTTTTGACGCTTATGTCTCTGCAACATTCATACACTGCGACACAAAACATTCATTAGTATAGTTAATAACGCATTTCATAGGCGTCCAGCCACTGCGATGCATTGCACTTCGTGTATGAAATTGGCAATCTTCGTCTGAATAGCATTCGTCGAAACAGTTACTTGCAGTTGTAAATGCACGTTTTTCCAGCAAAATTGTTGCTGAAGTGATTACCAAGTGTTCGGTAACTGCCAGTATTGTGAGTAAAACTAATAATTTTAAGTACATAGCTACTAAATATGTAAACATTTGTAAACAATCAAAAATGGCGGTCAATGTATTTAGGGCCGTAACAGAGGATTAAGCGTATTCCTAAGCCTGTGTCTAAGCGTTGCAAAAGCGTATTCTAAGCCTACTCGTTTACACACCACAAATCCGGACGGCCCTAAGCGTAGCATGGGCCCTTAAGCCTATTGTCTAGAATGTAAGCCTACTCGTTTACATACCACAAATCCGGACGGCCCTAAGCGTAGCATGGGCCCTTAAGCCTATACCTGAATAAGCAAAAAGTAATCTAAAGCTAGTTGCTTACTCTATTCTAATCCGGCGGAAAAAGGCCCTTGTTACTTTCAGGCGCATCCCGTTTTCCCGCGGGACCGCAATAATGCTGGAGAGCAGCATTTGCTACTTCTGTTTGTGAATTGCCGTCCTGTTTTTCCATTTGCCCAATACAAACCTGTCGCACTGACCCACATTCTCAGTGAAAATTTGCAGCTGTTACATTTTCCCATTTGCCGAAGCAAGGCTGCCCTATTTTCGAATCTGCCCGTAATGCTGTTGGTAGGAGTATATAAATTTGCACCGATTACATTCCTGTGTTTTGCTGGTCCGCGGGGAAACGGGACGTCCCTAAAAGTATACCTGGATCGGAAAAACGCTCTGCCTCTTATTATTATAGATAATTTTTTTCTTTTACTCCGTATGCGGAGTCAAATTAACCCTAATGGAGTAGTTAAAAGTATTGTTTGACCGAAAAAATGGTCAGAACATTTTTTGGTTTAGCTTATCATTATTTGTAGTGTAAGAGGTCGGACTAGGCTATAATTATGGTGTCTTAAGGGTAAAATTTAAAATACAAAATCATGATCTACACCGGTCACTATTACAATACAGCTAATAATTTCTAAAAAATTGTCAAACTTAGTTCTCAATATAGCGTTTAGCTGTCTCGTTGACAGATATAAACAGGTTTTGGATAATTGCTGTTTTAGGATGAAGCATGCTATTAGCCTGAACGTGATATGATGATATTAATTAATTGTGTTGGGAACGTGTTTCAAAAAATTGCCTTCTGCTTGGAGCCTGCCAAATAGGGGGGCACAGTGTGACTGCCTCCGAAGTCAATGTTCTTTTTTGTCAGGCAGATATGTTAACTAGAGTCCATAAATGTCAATTAACCCTAATTGTAGCGCATAAATGACTCCAGGACCAAATAATTTGAGTTCGAAACTTTAAAGCGTACTTAAATTTTGAAAGTATATTCCTAAGTATATATCCTTGAATATCGCTCAAGCTATTGACACAATACAAATAAACGTTTAATTCAACGGATAATTGTAGTACCGGATATATATCAGTAACGAAGGGCGGCGGAGTGTGGGTTAAAAATAAATAACAGTCCGTAACCGAATAACAAGGGGAGGGTACCCTCTGGAGAGGCCAAATAAATATCAGCCCCCCTCTTATTCGGGTCAATAGCCTGTATCAAAAGACATCGTTGTCGTAAATTTTAGACAATATTTCTTGAATATCAGACAATTTGTTTTGTGTGTAAGTAGGCTAACTGCGAATATTGCGCAAACAGCTAAATCAGTTCAAGTGGTGCATCTCACGCTTGGCCAGTAGTTCAAAATTTTATATTTTTCACACGTATATATTTGTTTTAGGCTGAAATTTGAAACTTTTAACTTAGTAGTCATTGTTTTTTCTGATTGCCCAGGGATGTAAAATTTTGAAGACATATAATAAATTACAAATACAAGCTGAGTGTGGGAATCTTAAAAAATAATTTTGAGCTATTCACTATAGTGAAAATTCATAATCAAATATCAATAGGTAACGACAAAATAATTAAAAATAGATGACGATATGCGTTATTTGTGTTGGAAGCCATGTCGAATCTAAAGAACAGGGGCGGAACAGTATTATACGCTTTATTCCTAAGGCTAAGCCTAAGCCTAAGCGTAAGAATGAGCATATTCCTAAGCCTAAGCCTAAGACAATTTAAAAAATTAGGCTAAAGCTTAAGCTTACTCTATTCTAGTCCCACAGATTCCGCCCCTGATCTTTACGCGGGCTGAAGCCCTTAGCCGCTGCTTGTTTAGGTATATCAAGCCTAAGAATGGTGCTATTCTTGTTCGGCGCCTTCTGGCGTTGTGGTAATACACGTGCGTTGCAGTACGGTACCGGACAACAAAGGGTGATGTCGGACGACGCCAGAGGCTACGAACGGTGCCGGACGTCATTAAATGTATAAGCACGAACCTTAAGCTTAAAGATAAAACATTGCTAATAACCCTATCTGTAACAGTGAACGCTGTGTGTATATTTAGTCTTAAACCAGGAATTGCGTGGTTTTCCGTTATCCTGAAACCAGTTGCCCAAAATTGGTCAATTTTGCAAAAAATCTTGCACGTTATTCGTACTTCTCACGACCTCCTCTGATCATTTCAAGAACAACTTCGGCCTACTTGTGATTATTTCCTGTGGTCCAGTATTACGTCTTTTATTCGGGAACAAAAATGCCTTGAAATGAAACAAAGAGTAATTTTATATCAAACTTATTGTTGCTTTTACGGGTCGTATTTTTAAAGCTTTTATATATCGAAATAAAATTTGGAGAAATTTCCCTTGATTTTTTCCATTAATTAAATCACGCTGAGATAATTGATCATCTGACTACTTAAATGGGCTGTATAATGTCATTTTTGTTTTTCAAATACATCGAGAATGTAGACTAGGCTGTTACCTATAATTCAACAGACTTAAATTATATACCGGAACAAATCTTACATGAATATATCAATGATATATTACATATATTTGTTTTAGATCTATAAAAATATGCTAGATATATTTGTGGAGCCGTATCCACAGGCAGTAGCTGATGTAGAGGTGGCGGACGGGGCGTACACCACCCCGCCAGGACAATTTTTTTGATAAAGTGGTAAAGTTCTTCTACGTTTAGTAATTTTTCCCCTCACAAAATTGGCTCATAGAGGCTGTTTGTTTGATAAATATTGCAGTTCTATATATGTATACATTTATTATCAAATTTATTATAGACGGCTATGATTCTAAAAATGAAAAAATAGTAAAAACACAACACTTCTTGGGTCTATCCGCATAAAAACCTGCGCACCACTGTCGCGTCTGGCGTCTATATATTTTGGATCAATATATATCTAGGATATTAGAGCTTGGTCGGAAAAATGAAATAACCTTACAGGACACATTTACGTGGTCCGATAGGTAAATACAACCTTTCATTACATTTCTACACATACGAGACAAAGACAATTTTACAAGGTTAATAATCTTCTCGCTCGCCGCAGTCCACTGCAAGAATCCGTTTATGAGGACAACCTCTTGAAATGAAATAATGGCCATTCGACTGATCATACTGCGACGGTGTAAAACGCCTGCGGTCAGAGCAATAACCATAAAAATAGTCAAAATGTAAACATGTTTTCAGACAATTACAGAAAAACGCAGTAATATTATACAACCAGTAGCGTCGAGACGGAATTTTTATAACATATTTTTCACGGAAAGTTCAAAATTGTTTTAAACTAAACAAATGTGAACGTTGCTGATCCGTCTGAATACTTGAAATTTAAAATTTCAAAAATGTGCTATGATACTGTTGTAAACAAATATTCTGGAAACATGCCCAAAATACGTATGTGGGGCGTTAAAGCTTTAATATATTGATATAGTTTCAAAGCTGATGTCAACGATTTTAATATATATGGCATTAAGGCAGTGTATTTCCATCGAGAAAATTCTGCCATTGAAAAACAGATTATTTCAAAAAATGCTGTTTACGGACATTTAACAAAATGATTTATAAATTATTGTTCAATTTCACAATAAAAGTTCAGATCTGACGTCAACCGCTTCATTAAAGTATCTTTCTCATTAAACTGAATCATTTCATTCGCTGCTGGTGTTACTGTAGTGACCCGAAAAGAGGGAGGAAACAGATATTTATTTGGCATCTCCAGAGTGTCCCGTTGTTATATTTGGTTACGTACTGTTATTTATTTTAAACTTGCCCTCCGCCACCATTCGTTTAATATATCCGGTATAGCCACGATCCGTTAAATGTATATTTGTATTGTATCAAAAGCTTGAGCGATTATGCAATATTATACTTTGGAATGTACTTTCAAAATTTAGCACTTCTCACATTGAGTTGCCTATAGGCAACTCAGCGCAGTGTATATACGTTAAATAATATATCCCATCGTGTTTAACAATTGCAACACGTATACATAGTACTAAATCTCCACAAGACGTGAGAGCGTACTCGAGCTCGAGCGTCAAGCTCCTATAGCTGAGTGGTGATTGTATACACCTCCCACTCCAGTCACTGGAGTTCGAATCCTAGCACAAAAGTAGGTTTCAAGGGAAATAGAAAATATTCATGTGAGAAAGGGTTAAGTATGCTTTAAAGTTTCGAACTCAACTTTATTTGGTCCCGCAGTCATTTATGTACTGCAGTTAGAGATAATCGACGTTTATGAACTCTTATTCGGGTTTAGGACTTCATCCGCTTAATACGGACTCTTTGGGATACAGACGCTTATTAGATTAGGACTCAAAATGGAAACCCCCTCTTATTATTTCCTTTTATTCGGTTCACACAGTACGAAAAAAACTTCGAGAACTATAAAGTATATTTGAGTGGCTTAATATAGAAATCAAGTCCAATATTACTTTTCACAGGCGTTTCGCTTTCTCGCGGGAGAGCAAGACGCAGGAGTGTACTAGGGTAAATTTGTATACACCTGCTGATAGCATTACAAACAGATGAAATAATGGGACAGGTTCGTTTCGGGAAAATGGGACAGCTGCAAATTTTCGCTAGGAAAACAGGAAAATGGAACAGCTGTAAATCTTCGCTGGGTAATGGGACAGCAACTCATTGTCGGTGGAAAAACGAGAAAATGGGACAGGCTTGTTTCGGGCAAATGGGACAGCTGTGAATTTTGAAAATCACACAGCTGTATATTTTCGCCTTGTAATCGGGAAAATAGAAGAGCAACATTTTTATGGAAAAATGGTACAGAAATACAGGGCATCCGCAGAAAATTACATTTGGGGCGGCCCCGAGTAATTTTGGTGAGACCGTACAATTGAAATTCAAGATTGTTTATAAGAGGCGGATCCAAAAATTTCTGACGGGCTGCGGACTGACAAATGTTATCAAACGCACAAATTGTAAGGTAGGGACCTTATTATTTTAGCATACCTACACTTCTAGTAGTATATACCTAAATATATCAGTAAGATAACATAAGTTTATGCTCACACAATATATCAGTAAACCATATAGCATAGGTATATGCACAACGCACTCCATCTACTGTGTCCACGTCAACTTTAGGTAGGAACGTCTGATTGAAATTGGTTGAAATTTTCAAAAAATTAGGATGGATCAAAAAATCAATTTTAATCAGAATGTCTGGCCCGAGTCTATTGAGGGGACCAGACCGATTTGGTGCAATATGTTTTCGCTGAGAAAACGGGAAAATGGTGGAGCAATACGTTCCCGCAGGGAAGACGAGACTGCAATGTTTTTGTTTGATTGATTTTATCTGGGGAGCTGCCACCTCGTGCACTCCCCGCATTTGATCACCTTCAGCAGGATGTGTGGCTGCCGCGCTCCACACTCTCCGCACTATTAAGCGATCTTGCTAGCCAGACCACAAGTAATAATAATAATAATAATAATATTTATTATTATTATTATTATAATAATGATAATAATAATAATAATAATAATAATAATAATAATAATAATAATAATAATAATAATAATAATAAAGTTCGATAATGTTCGCGTATGCACTAACCCGAGTAGTATTAATGTTGCTCTCCGGACGCCCATGAAAGTAAAAATGGGCCGAAATAAAAACAAAATAGTGGATATATACATATATATCTATAGATACACCTATACATATACATACATATATATTATACATATAGAGGTGATTGATTTATCGGTGACATCAAAAAGAATTAGCTGACAGCTTGAATAAAACCTAAAACTAATCAGTGGTTAAGTTTACCAGAGATCTCTAAAAAATTTAAGCAAAATATCGTGGGAGTAGAGATATTCATGAAATGTTTTAACTGATATTTATTGAAGAAGTACAGAACTGTACTGTAGTGACCTAGGAGTCCGTATCCGTAATAAGAGTTCATAAATGTCAATTATCCCTACATTGTAGTGCATAAATAACTCCAGGGCCAAATAAAGTTGAGTGTGAAACTTTAAAGCATGCTTAAGTTTTGAAAGTACATTCCTAAGTATTGTAACACAGCGAACAGAGAAATTCAATTCACTCGGAACTCTAGGGAACGCCTTCGTAAGTTCGAAGGTTACCAAAGCAAGCGCAAACTCTATAGTTCTTATAATAAAAATCACTCGGTACGCGTAGCTTAAATACTTAAATTAACTGAAGCCCCGTGGCAGAAACAAGTACATATACTTTCCAATGCCTCAAATATATCGGAGACCTTGCAACCCAAAATAACTGTTTTCAGATCCAGGTATCAAACATAGAACATAAACATTACGGCTCCCTTGAAGGGCAAAACACACTTGAAGTTCACTCTGTGAATACTAGGTAACCGATTAGACCATTTAAAACACCAAAACGGCGCTAATAGACAATCAAGAACACTTTTAATCAACGTCATACGAAATAATAACTTCTTGTTCAACTAGATAAATCACACCACTACGTTTTTGTTAAAGATTATTTGAAACTTACGGACTCCTTGCGGAAGAAATTCTCGTATGCCAGCTATGATACTCCAGTCATAAAATTAATTCAACCGACTCCCTGGTCAGAGAAAAAATTCTCAAAGCAGGCATAGCACTAAATATCGCACACGAATTTTCACAAAATTACCAATTCTCACAAAAATAAATCAAAAACTACACTTAGGTTCCACAATTTGTCGTACACAACGGACTCCAAATACTCATCTTAATAATACAGTACAGTATCTACAATAAATCGCCACTGCGCGTGCAACTATCACAAATAACACCACAAAAGCGATAAACTATAAAAATCAGTTTTTACAATACAAAATCCGCTAAGCAGTCGAGCAGCGACTCACTTCCGTTTGCTACAAGCTCACGCGTTATGATGGGTTACTATCTTAATGCCATGCTCAAATACGATAAGTTTATACCGATGCTCTTTTCTTTTTACTAGCCAGGTGGAATCAAGCTGGTTACGACTATCAAGTAAACAATCAGAAACGGCGCAGCTGCATCATATATTATTCCGCCTTGGGCTAGCCCAAATCGGAATTGGACTGAATTGTGGCTTGGACTACGACATATACACAATAATTTATAGAGGCACAGCCTCAGAATTATACAGTATAGATTTAGGTATATAGAATTTTGAAAGTCCTCGAGGTTTTAAGAACTTTATTATGAGCCAGCTTCAGATTATATTGAAATTAAATTTTAAAAGCAGACATAAAATTTTTTTTTCGAGTTTGTGTTTAGAAACGCTTTACGTAGTAGCAAAATGAACTTCAGTATTGGACTGCTGAAAAATTATAGTTCTTTGTACACTTCCGTTGCATCTATGGTTAAACGTTACGCGAGTCGGCTTAGGTAAAGGCTTAGGTAATAGGCATACACACACAAAATTATTCCTAAATTTATTTAGAAAAGTATTCTCTGTTGCAAATCTGAAAAGTTTTTCTGATATGTAAGACAATTTTTCTTAAAGTAACAGGAAAACGTTTATTTTCAGACTTTATTTCAAAACCTTTTTGAAAACTTTTCTGTTATAACAGAAATACTTGTCAAGTGCACCTGCTAATTATATTTCTTAAATGCCAGAAATATTTTCTTAAACATCAGAAATATTATTTTGAGTGTAAGTGAGCTTTTTGTGAAATCTAAGCTTAAACGTAAATGTGGGAAAATGTGTATATACGAGCCAAAATTTTCTACTTCGTAGTACTAATCAAACACCTCAGGCAGGTATTCGTTTTTATTTTGTCCTTGCACTGTTTGTTACAGCATAGGATAATCACAAGCCAGATATCCTACCTAAGAGTAGTATTTTGATAAATGAAGGCAAATTACTCGCATTTATGCTAATGTTTTTTACTGTTTCAGCATTTCATGGGTTATATGCCGGTTATCGGAAGTCTGAAGACAAACAACGCTCATTATTCTTACAGCATCTATTCAGTGCGTTGGATTTATTTGAGATAATCGCTTCTAATTTTTCAATTTTTCACAGAGTTACATATACATAGATACAAAGGTGCCACCGGAGGTGAAAAAAACCGGAGCCGGAGGTCAACCAAATCTTGCCACAGCCGGAGATAAAACGAAATCAGGTAATCACAATGGTTCTGAACTGCGGGTTTAATTTTCGTTTTTGAAAAATACCAGCTAATAAAGCCCTTCGACAACTGCCTCCAAAGTTACAAACTAAAATTCACCAACGGGCGCCATACATTTTACATTTATAAAAATACAAAATATTCATTATCGAAATTGCTATAACATCCGTTAAAATTTCTATTTGAGCCCGTGATCAATTTTCTGCCGCATCGGGAGCCGCAGGACGACCTCTCCGGCTATATCCGGATAAATACTTACAACTTTTTGCTTATTTTATATTAATAATACGAAATTTTAGTCGTTTATTTAGGAATTGACCCTTACAAACCTAAAAGTTCTTTCCACTCGCGACTACTTTAATAAACAAGCTGTGTATATAATAGATGGCTGTGAAAACGTTTTGTTTTTAATGAAGTCAGATTTAAACGATAAGCTTAATTGGTGTCCAGTAGTAGAGGATAATAAAGCGTCCTGCTCTTGATGCTATTGGTTAAATCAGGCCATCAAAGGCTAATAGAACAGACGATTTTACTGCTAAACTAGGGTTATACGTGCGACGACGAACGGCGACACGACGGAAGGCATTGAAAGTTTTTTAGAAAATTTAGCGCAACCATAGCACTGTTTTTTTCGTACATTTAGCCAACAGTACTAGCTAAGTAATCCGTAATGATTTCTGCGCTGCAAGAAATGGTGACGCAAATTGACTGTCTCCGAAATCGCTCTACGCGACTGCACAAACTGAGTCAAATTCGACTCCGCCAGAGTCAAATGTGCGAGTCAGAGAATCGAACGTGACTCGCTGGAGTCGAATTTGATTCAGTTTGTGTAGTCCCGTAGAGCCTATTTTAGAGAGAGAGTCAGTTTAACTCACCATTTTGTGCAGTGTAGACCGTTTGCAATTTTTGCTACCTTGTTTCGGTCATGGATATCGAGAGGGTAGCGCTAAAGCGCTACAGTCTGCGTGGTTGAATTAACGCTACGATTTGGTAACGTCCCCTTAAAAATCAATATTTCAATCGGTTATCGGAAACAGTCCCTCACACCAATATCAATTATATGGAATCCCTCTGGTTTTGTTTTGTGTTCTATTGCGTGATTCAGGAGAATTTATTTCACTGAACCGAACATTTTTTGTTTTTCCGGTTTTTTTGATAAATTATCGTATTTATAGGTTATGTAACCTTGTGCGAAGCTGTCAAAGTGTGCTTTGTGCAGTTTCATGGTTTACAACTATACGCAATTTGACTCTGGCGGAGTCGAATTTTGACTCAGTTAGTGTAGTCAGGAAAAGCCTATTTCGGAGAGAGTCAATTTGACTCACCATTTTTTGCAGTGTATTATGCACCTAAATCTGTTGCACACCTGTTGTCTGGGGTGGTCAAAAAGCTCTAGTCACTCAAACCATGAACCAATAAACGTTTTTACTTCTGTTGCAAATTGATTTGCTAGTAAAATTAGTGAAACTGTGTCTATTTCGGCTCGTTTCGCTGGTAACTTCGCACAAATCAAAAATTTCCCATTTGGAGACATCAACTTTAAAGTGTGAAGTTATCTGCTCTCTTCGCTCGCGAATTGTTCAAAAGTTAAAATTTACACTAACTTTTATGAATGTATAGACCTCTACCTAGTGAAAATTGTGGCTAAGCACATGATCTGTTGTAGTTTGTTTAGGGATTTTTTCAACAGGCAAAGTGTGCACATTGCGGAAACTCACAAACGATAAACCATATCCAGATAAGCACATATATAAGCATTATAGATGAGCACCGGATCGGGATATGAAAAATATCCGGATATGAATCCGAAATGACTTCCAAAATGCTATATTTGTATTATTTCCCCGCTAAGGTTGCTGGAGCTGGCGAAAACATTCTGTTTTTTAACCGCAGTCATATATTGAACTAAGTTTTTGACAATTTTTGTGATTGGTTGGTTTTTCGGCGTATATTGTTTGTAAAATTGAGAGCTGTTTGACTTTGGCCTTTTTTCCAATCATAGTTTAACTGCCAGAAAAGTTTTTCAGTATATTGAAAACATTTGTTTTCTTACATCTTGTTGGATTTTATGTTAAGCGCAGTTCTGCGGTGGACCTTGTGTAAAAAAATGTAGGTTAGTGTTCGAATGCTTCGTGGTTTGAGTTTGAGATGAATTATAGGTTTACTTAAGATGGCGCTATACTTTTGATGACGTCCAGCGCTGTCCGTCACCGTACGGCACTGTACCGCAAAGCACACGAGTTTCTACATGGCATCGCATATACGCACAACAATTTATAAACAAAATTTTTTAACTTGCAACGCCGTGCAGCGGCGAACGTCGCCGCACGACAAGTTTAGCGTTACCCTTATCTAAAATGAAAATTAAAACAACTTCTATGCATGTGTCGTTCGATAGAAAGGTGACATTCGACAGAATCTCTGTATAGTGGTTTAAATCATACGGAGACAAAGCAAATCAACTCAATTTCAGGTGGGCAACGCAAGTATTTATTTGTCAGTAGCAATTGCTTAAACCGAATATCCTGAACTGTTGAAGCAGTTTCATAATATAAATAACTATTTTTAGAATTGTACCTTTTACGCTCATGACAATCAGCCTGTGGATCAGCGTACTTCCCTTAGAGCAATAAGTTGAAACAAGTGCTTAAGAAACGATAATTGATGTTCGGAAAGCCCAAAAAAGTGCAGTATCTAGTTTAGGATATCCGAAAAAAATTTAGAATATCCGGATATCCCGATAAATATTCGGCAAGAATTGCCGGACATGCGGATATAAAAAATATCCGATGCCAATCACTAAAAAGGGTATTTTCTGTGGATACTACAATGTAAATCTTGAGAAATTCTGCATCTGCCCATTGTTTCATATTGGCTTAAATCGTGCAAATTGTTTTGTTGAAAACATAATTTCGAAATATCGATTCGTTTCAGATGTTTACCAGCTGGTTTCTACACGTGAATATTTTCACAGAGATGTTCGGTGTATGATAAGAAAGAACATCACCGATTTGTAATTTGAACCATGCTCATAACTTGTTGCATAACATTCACAAGGCAGACATTATTCAAGAAAAACGGTTTTGAATATGTCTTGTTTATCTTTTTATGTTGTAGGGCTGTTGTTGTAACAAGGACTAAACGAAATCAAAATTAATACAAAATTCATCCAAAATCTTAACAATTTCGATGCGTCCGTCATTTTTTCTTCTAATAATTTGAAAAAACCGGTGAATATATGCATGTCTCAGGTAGGTTAGTATTTCGAAAACCAAGCTATGCATAACATTTTATTTTCTGTCCGTATCCAAATGGACAGCAAAAAGTTACTTTACCACTATGGGCATTATGACAAAAGAGGTTGTCTTTCCGTTCTTCTGGTCACTATTCGTTTCCGTTTCTACACCCTGATATATATAGATATACATACGTATATATAATGTAGATTCGTTATAAGATTTATAACGTGGTTCACCTATAGGCATACAACAAACCTAATGGAACGAAAGTTGTTGTTACATCCGGCAAAACTGCGGCACTAAATTGTTTGCTGTCTAAAACAGTTTTTATGAGTATGGACGTTTTTAATACGCCGTATAGCACTCTTTACCTGTCTCCGGTATTTTAAAAATAATTTCAAGACATTCGTTTTCGAATAAAACTTTCGTAGACTTTCCGTTCGTGATCGTCGGAAGCAAAACGGTTGTTTATTGGGTATTAAATAAGTTAAATTTCAAGTTTTTTTTCCATGTTTTTCAATGAAAACTGAGATATGTCTACGACATCCTGTATATTGTTTACGAGATTAGCTATATTTCTCAATAATAGAACATACTGTGAGCAACAATGCGTGAATCAAACATGAGAAATTTATACATTGCGTGAATGCGCCGTGCTTAACAATTATTACACGCACATGTGCAGGTCCGTACTGTAGTGATCCGAATAAGAGGGGGGTAACAAGAGGGTATGGGTCCCCATTTTGAGTCGCAATCAATAAGACTCCGTCCGTATCCCTAAGAGTCCGTAAGCGCAGAGAGTCCCTAAATACTAGAGTTCATAAATGTCTATTATCCGTAATTGTAGCGCATTATGACTAGAGGACCAAATAAACTTCAGTGCGACATTTTAAAGCAAACTTAAGTTTTGAAAGTAACATTCCAAAGCATTGCATTATCGCTCAAGCTTTTGATGCAGCTAAAAGTGCTTAATTCGACGGTTAGTTGCAATACCGGATATATATCAGTAAGGAAGCGTGGGGAAGGGCTGTTTGAAAATAAATAACAGTCCGTAACCGAATAACAAGGGGGTTACCTTCTCGAGAGGCCAAATAAATATCAGTCACCTCTCTTATTCGGGTCACTACAGTAGCTATATCACCTTTGTAAGGTGGGCTAAAAATTTCAGGAAGGGTACACAAGAGTTTTCAATGAGGTTCAAGCAACGTTGAAAATTTTCACGGGAGAACCAAAACTTTTAGGGGCCAAAATATTTACTTTTTAGGGAGCCGAAATTTCTTCTAGTTGGGCTGAGCTCCCCTGGCTCCCACTTGGCCACGGGCCATAGGGAACAAAATGTTCAAAACATATGATGCAACTAGCAAATGCAATTGTTACATGCGATTTGTAACTTTATAAAACAAATAACCAATGTTACTTTGAGGGACGTAAGAGTAGCATAATAATATTCGTTAAGCCTAACTCTAAACCTAATCAGAAAAATTAGTTTAAAGCTTAAGCTTACTCTATTTTAGAACACGTGAAACAACGCTTTACCCCCTAAAGTAACACGGGGTAAACAAATTATTAATTTTCTACATAAAGCTTTACAAACAAATCTGTATTTTACGGATACAGTTATGAAGTAGTCGGTTGTTCCAGCCAAAAACGTCTTGAAAGTTAATCTAATGCAAAATCTTACCAGTTTTCTTAGCGAAATTAATACGTTTTCCAATTTCATCGGTTCTCTGGCCCATGTGTAGAACAGGGCCGCAGAAGTAGTATAAGCATATTCCTAAGCCTAAGCCTAAGCCTAAGCATAAACCTAAGCGTATGGATGAGCCTATTCCTAAGCCAAAGCCTAAGCCTAAGCCTAAGCCTAAGCAAAAAATTAGTCTACAGCTTAAACTGACTCTATTATAGCCCCTCCGGAAAACGGTCCGGCCCTGTTCTATAAATGGGCCGGTTCTCTTGACACAGTATACGAACGACAGGCGAAACTATCAACTTATCAATCTTTATTTGTTCATTTTTTAGCAAAAACATTAATTTTAAGCCGAAACATTTTAATTTTTATGAAAAACCGAAGTTTTATTCTATTAAAAATTATTGCGTTAACGCGGCGAAAGTCGCTATTTCACTTTCCGGTTCCAGCTATGGGTGTGCGTATAAAAGTTTAAAAACTCAAAATCTATCAGCTTCGAGTTTCCCGATAACAATCGGCAGATTATTCGTCAAGGTTATAAACATTCAAAATGTACTGCCGAATATGCGTATTTACTAAATTTTTGGCATTAAAGTGAAAAAACGAAACAAAAAGTTTTCAAGGAATTTATGGACTTTTCATATCCCAAGTGACCATGTTTACCCAAAAATGTTTCAAATTGACAATTTTACTTAGCTTAGTTTCACCACATGATTGATTTGCTAAATTTTGGCATTGAGTGGAAAAACAAAACATTGAAATTATCAATAAATTTATGGACTTTTCATATTCGTATTGCCATTTTTTACCAGAAAATGTTCTAATTTGAGAATTTTGCATATTTCAGCTTCTTATGTTCCGCGGCCATTGTTAGTTATATATTGTCCTGTTCACTTGGGAACTGCGGGATTATGGAGACGGGAGACCTGCGTATGTGTTTAGGTTTATGTTAATGCTTGAGCGTAGAAAAGACTCATGTAGCCACTAGCGGATCCAGAAAGGGGGCGGGGGAGTGGAGGGCGTACGCCCACTGTCAGAAATTTTTTTGGGTTAAAGTGGTAATGTCCCTTACATTTTTCCTTCAGCAAATTTTTTGTAATAAACACAATTTTTCAGCAGAAGTTTTTTGTGATAAAATGATAAGGTCCCTCCTACCTTACAATTTTTGCGTTTCATAACATTTGTCAGCCCGCCCCCCTCCATCAAAAATGTTTGGATCCACCTGCGAGTAGACCTCAACTAACATACACTGCAAAAATGGTGAGTCAAATTGACTCTCTCCGAAATAAAGCTCAACAGGACTACACAAACTGAGTCAAATTCGACTCTGCCGGAGTCAAACGCGCGACTCCATGACGCGAACTTGACTCTGGCGGAGTCGAATTAGACTCCGTATGTGTAGACCCGTAGAGCCTACTTCGGAGAGAGTCAATTTCACTCACCAATTTTTGCAGTGTAGGCCTAATACGTTTATTTAATTCTTAAAATTATATTATTCATACTTATGCGACTATAGACAATGTTCTAAAAACTTATGATTGAATTATGGTGTAAAAACACTGTATGCAAAACGAGTCTACAATTTAAGAGCTAACAGATTAACTTCTTTTTTGGGATTAAAAATCACAACAAAATGTTTTCCTAAAACTACTAATTTATTTTCATATTTCTGCAAAGGAATTTGTATTAAATCAGAAATAGTGTTTCCTACCCTACAGCGATTCGTTTCAAACTTTCTCAGCTTCTTTTATGTTTTATATGCTGTTTGAGACGTGAAAGTGGTTTGAAATAACGTTTTATTTTTGACACAATTTTTAAGTTTGAAAGCTGTCTAATTTTTCGGTATTTGTACAGTGTTGTAGTACCGTTCCCCGACAACCATCCTTGAACCATTACTTCCAAACGAGAAACCGTGTGGGGATCACAGCTCCGGAGGAAAACGTGGCCTTAGGACCATTATTCGGTGGAGGAAAAGATTTTCTAACACTCGGCTCAAATCCTTAAATTTACCAGTTGTTAACGTCAAAAAAATTTCAACTACGTTGTATTTCAGAGTCATAATAGCAAAAGGCATTAAAGCTTATTAATATATTTTACTCAAGCATTACACCATGAATCGCCAAATATTCAACCAAAAGTCTCTTATCTTGCTGACATCTGCAGTGCTGTTCGTTGTGTTCACGTGTCATATGTCGGCCGCAGAGAGCGGTGGTCCGGCCCTTTATGGCATGCTTGCAAAACGGCGGCTATTTTTCCGGCCTCCGTGCGAAAACGAATGCTATACCGATACAGATTGTTCGATCAAAGCTCCAGGCCGACTCCGGTGTGTTATGCAAAAGACTGCGGGGTGTTTCTCGTCACACTGTGTTCGTTGATTACAAAAATTTATGAGTTACCATCTAAATAATCAGCTAAAGAGCATCTACCGTAATTTAGCAATAAATTTTAGAACGATTCCAAAGCTACAAAAATAAAATTCAGTTAACGCTGAAAGTTAAACCGTATTTCGCAACAGGGTATTATGCTATGAGCAAACACAGAATGCGTTCAGAAATACGAAATACGCAGTGACCAATGTCTACAGTACAAAAAATTCCTTCTGACAGGAGGTTGGTATTGCTGCGTATATCTGATCCATTACCATTTTCCAACAGTTATGGTTTTTGCAATCTTCCATATTTGCAAGTTTTCTTTAGTTTTCTTTGGTGCTGAAAATAAACTCCAATTATTAACGTTGAAATGTATACGATAAACTTTGGGCCACTGTATAGGGCAGGGTTTTGTGGTCCAATGATAGAATAGGGCCGTGATAGTAATATAAGAATATTCCTAATCCTAAGCCCTAACGTAAAAATGAGCTTATACCTAAGTCTAAGTATAAGCTAAAGCAAAAACTAGTCTACAGCGTGCTAGCTCTGTTGCAGTCCCAACGAAAAACGATCCGATCCTGATCTTTGCATAGGACAACTTGTGTATCTGCCTGTAATCGCGCTTTACAAATTGAAATATACTACTCAAATTTGTTCGAACCATAATAAGTTAATTAGCCTAACTTAATATTAAAGGCGTAGACGGGGGCTTTCGATGATCAAAACTTCCTTTGGGATTTTTGTCCAGGGGTTTTTAAGCGTTTTTCAGTTTGCAGCCCAAGAAAACTTCTCGTTCGAAATTTTCATAGCACGTGGACCAATTTCCCAAAATTCGCCGGTTTGCTCTTGCTAGCAATATATCATTGAGTAGTAGTCTCATGATAGAGAGCACAGCCTGCTTTGTGTCCCCCTTTACTGCAGTAACGGATCTCAATTTTTTGGTGGGTTTTATGAGGTTGGTCACGTTCACCTAGTTGGATACGAGACCAATTTCACAATTCTCTTTTATGTCCTTAAATTTTTGGCAGTATGGGTAACTCGACCAATACTCTAGAACATAGCTTCAGTTTGGAGTCTTTGTGAAGGAATTCTTGTATAATATGCAATATTTCTAGGCACTAGGAGTTGAAACAGAGCGAGCGAAGGCTCGAAACTAAAATTTAGGCTGAGTTTCGACTACGCCAGAGTCAAACGTGCGACTCAGCACCATTTTTTCCACTGTACCCCTTATTTTTCCTAAATGATGCAGTATTGCTGGGTACCGGATAAGCAATAACAACGAGCTCCATACAGATTACAACAAACAATCGTGCTGAATTCAAGGTATATTCTGTAGAGCGTATCACTCTGTCGGCAGCTTTGAATTTTTCATCTGGTTAAAATAAACATTATTGGAAGTAATCATACTTGCTGCCATTTGAAACTGTGTCCAGAACTTGAAATTTTTCTAATTCACGCCTGAGCCGAAAGCCTGAGTATCACTTGCGAAACCGATAATTCAATAGAGATTTGGGCCCATGTATAGAACAGGGCCGGAACAGTAGTATAAAGCATATTCCTAAGCCTAAGCCTAAGCCTTAGCTTAAACAAAAAATAGTCGAAAGCTTAAACTGACTCTATTATGGCCCCTCCGGAAAACGATCCGGCCCTACAAGGGCCGAAATTTGATACTTTGTATAAGTTGAAAGTAAGAAAATACTTCTCGTTCGCTATAAATGTCACAAAACTCCGTCCGTGCTTCGTGGTACCACGTCGGACTGTACAGTATGCAACGTTGTAATAATAATTTGAAAAGAGTCCCCTGACATCAAGTTTATAGCAGATAAGTCAATGCTCAGTATTGAGTGTTAAATCTGATGTTGCATGGATTTTAGTCTCAATAAGCGTTGATTTATAATTCCGATAAGTGTAAGTATTTTGTAAGATTTTCGAACAATTGAACAAACTGCTAATTTAATAGTATACTTAATGGCAAGCTACTTTAAACGTGGCAGCAGTGCTGTAAAAGTGTACTAAAATTCAATACTGCTTTACATTCTAACCAGTGACCCGAATAATAGTCGGAGACAGATGTATACAAAATCCCACTCGTTATTCTGTTCCGCGCTGTTATTTGTTTTTCAGTCCAGTTTCAGTTATTTAGCGTACACACTTTCAACTGGTATCGGCCATTTTCCATGGCTTGAGTTCATCGCTTTAGGAATATGCTTTTAAGACTTGAGTATATATGTATACTACTATGAATATGGGTAGCATGCGTCCGGTTGCCGCTCTGAACAGTTCAATTACTCACTAAAAATATACTTAAAATTAAGTAAAACTGTTGCCGGATTAAGTGTCGGTTTTACTTACTATGGTGCTTGGCAAAGTTTTACTTAATTTTAAGCAAACACAAAGTTCTTCGCTTTACATTGACTTAATTGATCAGGAAATGACAATAGTAGTGTTACTTATTACATTGTTTAAGCAAAGATTTGCTCAATATTTACTACACGAATTATACTTAAAATAGTTAGTAAAATATAACTAAAGTATTGTAAGTCGAGTGTTTTTACAGAGTAATTTCTAATTTTAAACAGAACGATGCGTTCGAATCCAGACAACAATCTTTAGTTTACTCGATGAATAGTGTACCCTCTGTGTTCTATGGAGTACTTGTTGCAGTTGGAGTTGGGCAGGGTCAAACGCAAATTGTTGAACAGCTCGGCCCATGTATAGAACAGGGTCGGAACAGTAGTATAAGCATATTCCTAAGCCAAAACCTAAGCCTTAGCCTAAACCTAAGCGTGCGGATGAGCCTATTCCTAAGCTTAAGCCTAAGCATAGCGCTAGCCTAAGGAAAAAATTAGTCTAAAGCTTAAACTTGCTCTATTATAGCCCCTCCGGAATACGATCCGGCCCTGTTCTATACATGGGCCAGCAGCTCAAACAACCATATTAGCGAAAACTAAAAAGTTTCAATTGCCCAAACTTATATTGTATACTTTAATACTTCCTTCATATAAATTCTTTTTGTTTCATGGGTTGTTCAGGTCTGTCCCTAACAGCAATTGGCGTCTGGCGACACTCAGTTGCAAATTGGAACAAGCAAGTATTCAGAACTAAACATAAAATACAGATTCATCATTTGAACAGTTTATTAGAAAAATTAAAAGATTGTGGACCTTAATACTTTAGACAAATTGTCGCTTGATGTAATCTAAAGCCACAAATGAACCAGTTTTGGTTATTTTGTTGATTTTGGTCATCCGGAAATTTTAATTAAAGATCTCTATCTATAAATGTTGACTTCGAATTAATTTGAATGCAGCGTTTTGAAATTGTTTCAAGACGTTTCGTTTAGAATATAGGATGTTAAACAAAGAGTACTGGTCATTTTTTGTTTTCGTTGTTGTTTTCGCTAGTATTGTTTTGTTGTTGTTTTTTGTTGTTTTTGTCACCGCCCGCGGACGATCACTCTTGTATTTGCTCGCCCTAACTTTTAAAAGAATATGTGTTGTATATACAAAATAATGTTTTAGAAAGCCGTCACTCAGCCCAACGCTAAGCCTAAGTGTTGTAAAAACGTATTTCTTAGCGTAAGCCTAAGCCTAAGCAAAAAATGTGGTCTAGAACGACGTAAGCCTGCTCTTTTACAGACCCAACAGACAGCGGGACGGCCCTACAAGTAACATGGGACAAAAGCCGAATAATATTTCGTCGGATACAAAACTGACCTAAAAATTGCTGAATTTTTAGAGAAATTTAAATAATCTGAAAAACGATATCCAATTGAATTTTCATTAAAAATACAACGATGTCTGGACGCTTATTGGTCATAATTTCGATCGTCGTCGCGATACTGGCTTCAGTAACCAATGAAATTTCAGCCGAAACCCAGCCATCCAATGAGGATGCGATAAACATTGTAAAGCGAAGTTTATTCTTTGGATCGCCATGTGCCAATCAATGCATTTCGTCCTATGATTGCGTCACAGGTATGAGATGTGCTAAGAAGTCGTACTCTGGGTGCTTTTCGTCGCGTTGCGTTTGGTAGCTGCTATTACTTCATGAAGCGGTAACCAAGACAAGAAAACTATTCAAGAACTAAAACCTATTACTAGAACAGATAACGAACACTAAACCACGAAGCGAAAGCGTAACCCAAAGAGTCGCCAATGGCTCTAATCTAAACGTGTGTCCAAGGCATGAACCCAAGTCTAATCTGTGCCATTTCTACTCTCTAAAAACTTAAACTTAAATTATAGTTTAAACTTGAATGTTAGCTTAAGTAAATCTTAAAAGGCTGGATGAATTGTCTAGAATTGTAAGTTTAACTTTGACTAATATAATTTTAAGCTTAACACGTGTTTAATTTAAATATATTTTTGGATTAAGTAATAAAGTTCAGGCTAGAAATTGTGCGTATCTAAGAATTCGTTAAGTCTAGCTTAAACTAAAAATATGTAACATTTTAAAAACTTAGGCATAAATCTAGCAGAGAGTTTAGTTACTCTAAAAAGTTTGTTTATGCTGCTGTTAGCCTAAGTTAGATTAACTAGTTTAAGCTTTTAGAGAGTAAGTATGAATTTTAAGTCTGGCCTTAGTCTATGCCTAAATCTAAGCCAGGCCTGAGCGTGAATTTTGGTACTGCACAGTCTTAGCTTTGACAAATCTTTTCGAACAAAATGAGGTAAAAGTTGAAAACCCTATCAGCAGCTGGCAACAAGAACTTCTAAGCCTATAGACTGTTACCATTTATTGTCGTTTATTTTCAATTATAATCATGAATAAATACAATAAATTCAACGTTTTTACACGTACAAATTTCAACCATATTTAATTTTTCAAAATCCTCGATTGCAACCGATTCAAAGAATAGTATCGAAAAACATATATACAGTTTATGTGTAAATGTGAATCTAAGCCTAAGCCAAGAGTCTAACCTTTAGGATTATGCTTGGGACATGATGCGTAAGTTATTTACATGGTCGACAAGACATCACCAACTAGAAATAAGCACTAAATTCAGTCGAGTCTACGGTCCGCTCTCTCTCAAAATCAACTTTAGCAGTAAAAGTCAATCTGATTAAATTACAAAACAAATTTATTTTCACAACAAAAATTAAATTTTTTACAGAAAATGTAGCTGATTTTTGGTAAAAAACGTGCTTCATTACCGGCATCGAGTACTCAAACATCCGTCAAATACGCCCAAATCACAACGGGGAACGTACAGAGCTTGTGAAAATTCTAGCGAAACAGTACAATCGTAATCGTTAAAGCATTCATTGTAACAATATAGCGATCGTTTTTTGAGGGCAGTTGCAGATAATGGAAGAGAGCCGGTTGCTTTTTTCTGTTCCACCTTCTTGTTGGTGCTTCCATTCACGGCGTGTTTAGGGATTTTTGAACCTCCCTTACCGTTATTTTTAATATTTGCACCGGTTGAACTCGCCACGATGTTTAGGCCAATCAGCAATAGCATCAGGCGAATTGACATTTCTCAATATTGGACTGTTAACGTATTAGCTAAGTATATTTCTAAATACTTAAATTATTAAATTTGTCGGCTGAAATTATCGTTCGGTAGCTTAAGATGTTTACCGAATAGTAAGCGATATGGACTAATATTTAGACCGATGGGCGTATTCTTAAAATAGTATTAAAATGATACTATACGTATGTGATTTGTGTCACAGAGTTGTTTAAAGTTGAAAAAAATACGAAAAATATCACTACCAAAATTATATGCATGACGAATTTTTTGACAGAAATTATACTGATGCAGTTAAGGTAAGATACCAGAATCTCTGCTAATCTGTATATTAAAGCTGGAACGCCCCACATGCGTATTTTGGGCAGCGTTCCAGCAAGATTTGTATATCCAAACGCAAATTTGCTTCTATACTTTTAAGTGGAAAATACTGAAGATAGCAAATTGTTGTTTACTTTTTCTTTATGTTGTTTTGAGTTGCACATGCGTGCAAATACGGATTACTAGTATTTTTAAACGATAAATTTCAGCTTGTTCTTGCCACCGCCCTATGGAAAAATTACTTTTGAATTCGTCTAAAAATGTTAGTAAAAAATTATCGGCTAAAAGGTTTACTAACGTGAAACGCCACGCTAGTTCTTCAAGCACAACGAATATATCGTTGTTTTTACAAAATCACATTTTTGTTCCAAGTAAATACCAAAATTCTCAATACTAAAGTTTGGCGTTAAAATTATTAATTTCGCGTAGGTATTAACTTTTAGATAACCTACAGATCAAGATACAAATCAGTGATTCAATTGTACATATCGTGAGAATCGCTTAAAAGGCCAATATTACTTTAACGAGCGTAACAGTAGATTAAGCGCATTCCTAAGCCTAAGCCTAAACCTAAGCGTTGCAACAATGTGTTTCTAAGCCTAAGCCTAAGCCTAAGCAAAACATGTAATCTAGAATCTAACCATACTCTTTTATGGACGCATCAGTAACCTGGACGCTCCTTAAAGTAACATGAACCGCTTAAAATATGACTACTTGCCCGCGACAGTATACGTACGCTGTTTATCAAAATTTACCATAAATCCAATTTTGCAGAAGTTTCGGCTATGTTTAGCTTGCGATGACCATCTATTTGGATTCCGTCAAACTGCCTACTTATTTCACTTATTCTTAATAAATTTTCAGTACTCACGCGTTTTTACAGCTAAATTGATTATTAACTACAGTGTTTATCGCGTAGTACATTTCGTCTGTAATGCCAAAAGTTACTCTCCTTTTGTTTGATTTGAAGGTAAACAAAAATATGGGGATTGGCTAAATTTAGATCACAAAAATTTGCAGGTCAGACAATAACATTATACTCGGTTAAATTTTCAAATCTCAAATGACATAGCTAATACGATATATGAATATTCATCGTGGCGTTCGCTAGGTACCTCTTGTGAGTTATATTTTTGAAAAATTTGGAAATAAATAATAAAGAGAATCGCATTATATTGACTAATCGCTCCCAGCTCAGCTGAGGTACAGTTTAGTTCGATTGAAATGAAATATTATTAACAACAAAAGTTAATTTTTCTTGGCGAATCGTGGATAATCTCTAAAATCACTAGTGCAGCAAAACGCAAATAACTAAACGCTTTTTTGTCAAAACGCTATTTTAGCATCAACACGAATGTGTTTTTGAACGCGAAAAACGTTATGTATTTTTGACATGATTCGTTAGATTTTAATTCTCTGATTAAAAAATTATATGATCTTTTTCATCACCTGGTGATTAATCAGACAATTTTAAGAAAACAGTATGAAAGCGGGACAGAACTAACCTCGATTTCTTGCAAATTGAAAATGTTCAAAATGGTAGAATAAGAAAATTTGATATTTGCGTGGATCACCAGAAGCCAGCCAACGTAGCACTTTGCATTTTTGTTTTCAAATTTAACGATGAAACGCTGTTCCAAATTTGAAAAACTACGTACGGATGTGGATATTTTAAGAATTATCGATTGACGTTATTCGATGCTTATTTTTCACTCATACGCTAAAACAGTTTAAAAATTCAAGTTTTTCTACGTTTACTATCTGGTTTCAATGTGTCATAAAAATTTTAGGTTTGTAAATATTAACAAATTTTTACGCGTACTTTCAAATCCTTTACCCGCGGCTATTCCCACTTCAAAATTTACTTACCCGTCCCGCGGGTGGTGTGCGCGGGTAGCGTGCAGCTCTGCCTACAACGCGCAGCCTTGTATCTCCCACAACTTTTATCTTAATGCGGATGCAATATGGTCCTACGCAATTGGCGATGAAATTATTGGACCAACCATGAATCGAACCCGGGCGTTTGGTTTCGAAGTGAAATACGCATCCTACTACACCACTAACCCGTGATACCACCAGGTCAATTGCACAACCATATTACAGCAATAGCTTACATCGGCCTCTAATATTGTGGTTCCGGTGTGAGATTACAATATATGTTTAAAAACTTTCACTGGCCAGACTAACCATATACTCACTAAGAAATTATACTTAAAATTAAGTAAAACTGTTGCCGAATTAAGTGTCGGTTATACTTACTATGGAGCTTGGCAAAGTTTTACTTAATACTAAGCAAACACAAAATTATCTTTATATTTACTAATTTTATCAGGAAATGACAGCAGTAATTTTACTTACTTACATTTTTAAGCAAAGATTTACTCAATATTCAGTACACTTATACTCAAAAAGGTTAGTAAAATATAACCATAGTATTTTAAACAGAGTGTTTTTACAGAGTATAAACACCATGTTTACATTTAAACTAAAGCAAAAAATAGTTAAAATGATAACCATGTAATACACTCTATTACAGACTATAGAAAAAAATTTTTTGGTTGGAGAAATAAAGCAAAACAGGTCACTTAATTTGCTGAGGCAAAAAGAATATAAAAAAGGCAAACTCAAACTCTTGTAACTTTTCGCTTTTACAAAAACAAAATAGCCTTATGGGACCTTGAAAACCATAACAGTATGTAATTTTGCGAACAATTTTACGTCAATACCTTAACATGACGAGCTTTAGAATACAACACAAATTGTGTACCTATTAACGTTTTTCTGCATGAATATTTTCTATTTCTATCTCAAATCTAAATTTCCATAAAGACTGGAACCACTAGACTTCTGAGTGGAAGGCATCTTATCATCAGCGCTTAGGGTTGTGCTTTACTTTTGTTGACGTCTGGCACCGTCCGTCACTGTGTGTCACCCGCGCGGCGCCGTCCGTTACCGTGCGTCACCCGTACGGCATCGCCCGTCACCGTGCGGTATCGTATGCAAATGACAAGTATGATACCTTATGGTGCGAACGGTGACGGACGGCGCCATGATGTATGAGGAGCAACTTGCACGTGCAACTTTGGTGCTTGAAAGACATAAATCGGAAACTAACAAACATGTTATCGTTAACAATTAAATGCACTGAAAGCAAACAAGCTCAGGGAGGTACGTTCAAGGTTCTTTTCAGTTATTTCCCAAAGACCGCGTTTACCCAAAAATGGCTCGATTTTGAAAATTTTTGCATATTTGAACTTCTCATGACATCCTCGAATCGTTCCATTCCTAAATTTGAATTTTTGAGAAATTAGATTTTTAAGGTCCCAAGGTCCCTTTAAAATATTTTTGTAAATAAGTGGATATGTCTAGAAACATGCAAATCCGTTCGTTTAAGGTCTTAATAGTTTGCTTACGTTATGAGACTATTTCTGCAATGTGAAATTAAATATTATATTTGACCAAGCCTTTGAACGCCGCTTAAAAATCTACTTCTAAATGGCAATAGATGCTATATACATTTGAGATTTATATTGTGGCCTACCTCAGCTATGTTTACTGGTTATCTTCAGCTTGCCAATGGGGTCACTTATGTTTAACAAGTTTGGATTCTCCGCTATATTATCGAGAAATGTAAATCATGGAAATTTTTTATACACCTTCCAGTATTTCGTACATGCGTACTTGGAAATAGTTTGGTCGCTGGTTACCGGAGCCAGGGTTAGAACCGGCCCGGACCAAAGCCCGCAGGCCTAACCTGGCCGGATCCGGGCTATGGCCCAAACTTTGGGCACACGAGCCGAGATAAATCGGAGCGGTGTATGACCTTTTTTGGCTCCATGTGCTCATGAAATATGCCGCTGGTTTGATATTGTAATAAGATTTAGATACGTATTTTTGAACAATTATTCCATTCAAATTTCATAAATAATGCGGTCGTGGCGTAGCACAGATTTTGAAAAATAAGGTTACACGTTCTGAAAAAATTCGAAGGAAGAGTTCCTTGAGTTGCTAACTTGCAATCATATGCCAGTATACGGATGTAAATAGTTTTGTAGTCCACTGTACAACAAATACGAGATTGTTGGTTATCTATAATCTTGAACAGCAGACGTTTCTGCTGCTACTTCAAGAAATCCGTTAATTACTGGCATTAATAAAAAACAGTGTTACTTTTATTATTTTACTATCCAAACTCACTAGACGCGTGCTTGATATACAAGCTATTACGGACAAATCTGAGCGATATTTTAGGGAAGGAGGCAACGTAGTATCCTGGACTCGCAGCCTTTTGCATCCGACTGTCGTTGGAGCTCTTGTAGCTCTGAAGGAAGCTACACTGAGTAATATTTGGTGAAATATGAAAAATAATGTTATGTTTGTATGGTCCCGGGTTGAGTGTGATTGGCCTAGGCCGGGTCCGGGCCCTAGAAACTGGGCCGGTTGTAACAAAGACTCTGCGTTGCCCAATGCATAATTTTGCTCGTTCCAAATGTTGACAGTTATTTAACTAAAAATTTTGCTAACAATTTAATTTTCCATATTTTAATCTCCAAGTCACGCACAATAGAAAACTGTCAAACGAAAACTAATATTTATTATTTTCACAACCTTTACGAGTTTTTGCAAGAGCTAAAACAGATTTGCCCGAAAGATTCACTGCACGCAACATACCGTTTATATAACAAAGATAACCTTGTCAAATATATTTGATATCAAAACTTTGGCCAATGTTACTTTTAGGGGCGTAACAGTAGATTAAACGTATTCCTAAGCCTAAGCCTAAGCGTTGCAAAAATGTGTTCCTAAGCCTAAGCCTAAGCCTAAGCCTAAGCCTAAGCAAAAAACTTTGATCATTTAACCAGAATAAGCGGCCCAAATTTTCAAAGGAACTCCATAAAAGCCAAATCCCCTTATAATTTTTATGAGATTACGTTCACTTGTTAATCGAAATTTTAAAAAGACTGCCAATTTTTGTAGTGATATAAAATGAGTTATAGTTTTGTGATATCGGATTTACAGATCGAAAACAATTGACTCTTTCCGAAATAGGCTCTACGGGACTACGCAAACTGAGGCAAATTCGACTCACTTATAGTCGCACGTTTGTCTCGAATTTGATTTAGTTTGTGTGGTCCCTTAGAGCCTATTTCGAAGGCAGTCAGTTTGACTCACCATTATTTTGCAGTGTAACAATTTTTAATTATTCAAAGCTTGTAGTGGCTACTGGGCTGCCAATTTAAAAATCATAAGTAGACAACGAGTGATAAATGGAATTAATGACTTATTAATTAGCCAAAATACCTGATGACGTAGACGTACTCATAACCCGTCACAATTTGTAGCTTTTCTAATTAATTTGAGCCAGATTTCATCAGGGTTATTCACGGTTAAGCCTCGTCAGAAAAATAATTTGATAAAATGCAAAGGTCCCTTCTATACAATTTTATCCTCAGAAAATTGACACATATACCTAAAGCATACAGTAAAAATTGCGTTTCATAACTTTTGCCAGCCGGCCTCCCTTTGCCGTCAGAAAATTCTGGATCCATCGCTGATTAAGCATAGTTTATTGGGTTAATTTTATGCAAATATAATTTCTAGCGAAAGTGCAAACGGGCAAACGGTTGCTGCAAGCATTTGGAGATATTTTTCCAAATAGTAAACGATAAAATTTATTTAAAGTGTTTTGAGAACGAATGTGGCGAGGAAAACAAGACTTCTATGCTCTAAGAAATTTTAACCATCGTTTAAACACTTATATCAATAACCCAAACAATAAACAACTACTATATCCAAAGGTTATGTTACTTTAAAGGCGTCATTCTGGTGGGTTCATAAAGGAGTAGATTTAGATTCTAGATTACATTCATTTGCTTAGGCTTAAGCTTAGGCTTAGGCTTAGGCCTAGGAAAACAATTTTGCACGCTTAGGCTTAGGCTTTGGCTCAGGAATACGCTTAATCTACGGTTACGCCCCTTAAAAGTATCATTGGCCAAGGTGCTTAAAAGTTAATGTTATTTGTTCAAATCGTAATGCATAATTTTTGAGCTGGATTTATAAAAATTTTAAAAACCCACTTTGATAAACCAATTTGAAAATTTACGAATAAAACCTTTACAAATCTACATTTTTACGTTATCATTCTAAGATTTTTAAAAAAAATAACAATAATACAATATCAAATCAAAATTTATTATTGAAAATCTTACAAATTATGAGAATCTCATATATTTTCATATAATTTTAATCAAAATAAATCGGATTTCTTTATTTTTCATTAGTAATTTATTATTTCGTAAAAATTAAAATACTTATATTATAATAAATTACATGGCTGACAACGATAACAATGACGGTGTGGTTAAGACGATGGTTAGCCATGTATAAATTATTATAAACAAATAAAATAAAATTATATAATGATTTTTATGTTCTCAGAAATGTTTGCTCAAAAGTCCCAAGGTTGGTGGTGGAATTTTTTCTGTTTGCCTGTAAAATAGAGTAAGCTAAAAAGCTTTAGTCTAATTTTTTGCTTAGGCTTAGGAATATGCTTATAATACTGTTCCGCCCATATTCTTTACATTGGCAAAAAAATCACTACCAAGGCCACAAATCAAAATTGTTTTCCTTTTCATTTCGTAGAAATTATATTTGAAATTAACAAAAATGTTAATAGGATGGATCAGAATTTCAGGAAGGAGGGTGAGATGAAGAATGATGTAGGATATGCTAAGGAAAAAAGAAGGGATCAATCAATTTTGAATGTTAACCGGAAAACAAAGTAAAGAAGAAAGGAAGATACAAGGATGGCAAAGTATCATTATATTTTGATATAAGCAGCCAGAGCAAAGGAAAAGGGAGAAATTAAGAGGGAAGGAAGACAGCGAGCAGGGAGGTTGAAATAGAGGATAGGAGCTAGGCCTATGGTAAAATCAAGTCTAGGTAGGCTAGGCTAGGTAGGTGGAATAGTAGTAGGTAGGATCTATTACGCAAGGGTTTGGATGCGAGATCGTGTTTACCTGACTGTGGTTGAATATATTGTTTACAGTTTCATTGGCGGACTGGAGATTAAAATAGGAAAATTAAATGTTAGCAAAATTTTAGTAAATAACTGCAACAGACGAGCAATAGCAGGGAACGAGAGTTACAACGCCCAGTCCCGCTCCTGAAAACATATTTTCATATTTCACTAGTAGTTTTGAGCTGGGGCTACTCTATATCGTAGATTGATAGTGATTCGGGTGGAAGAAAAAAAAGAACATTTAAGCAGCTTCTAGAGAAATTGTTCAGTAATCGAAAGCAAGTGTCAACGTAACATCACTCTACAACGAGACATCTTACACACAGGAATCAGGAGCGACTTCAAGCCCCCTCAGTTTCGAGATACCAATCTCAAAAGCCAACATAACCAAATGATGAGTAGTAATAATCTCAGAATAATCACAAGAGATTTTTAGCGCTCGAATAAAAAGTAACATAGGATTCATGTCTAACAATCCAAACGCACTTCTAATTTCTCAAAAATTAATTAATGACATTGAGGATGTCAGAGAAGTTCATATGAAATTTTCAAATCGAGCATTTGGTAAACGCGGTCTGGAATATAAGAACTAAGACTTAGTTTCTTCACAAACGACATCCATTCCGCATGCTTAGTAGAGGAGAAAAGTATCCAGGCAGGTCCCATAAGCTATTTTTTTTTGTAAAACGAAAGTACAAGAGTTTGAGTTTGCCTTTTTTATATTTTTTTGCTCAAATAATGACTTTTGCTTTATTTCTCCAACCAAAAATTTTTTTATGTTTATAAGTGTATTACATGGTTATCATTTTAACTATTTTTTCTTTAGTTTAAATTAAACATTTTATACTTGTAAAAACACTTGTTTAAAAATATGGTTATTTTTACTAACCTTTTTGAGTATAGTGTACAAATAGTAAATCTTTGCTTAAAATTAAGTAAGTAAAATACTTCTCATTCTATAAAATTAGTAAATATAATAATTTTTGTTTGCTTAGTATTAAGTAAAACTTTTCCAAGCTCCATAGTAAGTATAACCGACACTTAATTCGGCAACAGTTTTACTTTAATTTTAAGTATAATTTCTTAGTGAGTATATGGTAATAGTCTGACCAGTGAAAGTTTTTAAACATATATTGTAATCTCACACCGGAACCACAATATTAGAGGCCAAGATGTAAGCTATTGCTGTAATATGGTTGTGCAATTGACCTTAGTGGTATCACGGGTTAGTGGTGTAGTAGGATGCGTATTTCACTTCGAAACCAAACGCCCGGTTTCGATTCATCATTGGTCCAATAATTTCATCGCCAATTGCGTCAGGACCATATTGCATCCGCATTAAAAACATAAAAGTTGTCGGAGATACAAGGCTGCGCGTTGTAGGCAGAGCTGCACGCTACCGCGCACACCACCCGCGGGACGGGTAAGTAAATTTTGAAGTGGGAATAGCCGCGGGTAAAGGATTTGAAAGTACGCGTAAAAATTTGTTAATATTTACAAACCTAAAATTTTTATGACACATTAAAACCAGATAGTAAACGTAGAAAAACTTGAATTTTTAAACTGTTTTAGCGTATGAGTGAAAAATAAGCATCGAATAACGTCAATCGATAATTCTTAAAATATCCACATCCGTACGTAGTTTTTCAAATTTGGAACAGCGTTTCATCGTTAAATTTGAAAACAAAAATGCAAAGTGCTACGTTGGCTGGCTTCTGGTGATCCACGCAAATATCAAATTTTCTTATTCTACCATTTTGAACATTTTCAATTTGCAAGAAATCGAGGTTAGTTCTGTCCCGCTTTCATACTGTTTTCTTAAAAATTGTCTGATTAATCACCAGGTGATGAAAAAGATCATATAATTTTTTAATCAGAGAATTAAAATCTAACGAATCATGTCAAAAATACATAACGTTTTTCGCGTTCAAAAACACATTCGTGTTGATGCTAAAATAGCGTTTTGACAAAAAAGCGTTTAGTTATTTGCGTTTTGCTGCACTAGTGATTTTAGAGATTATCCACGATTCGCCAAGAAAAATTAACTTTTGTTGTTAATAATATTTCATTTCAATCGAACTAAACTGTACCTCAGCTGAGCTGGGAGCGATTAGTCAATATAATGCGATTCTCTTTATTATTTATTTCCAAATTTTTCAAAAATATAACTCACAAGAGGTACCTAGCGAACGCCACGATGAATATTCATATATCGTATTAGCTATGTCATTTGAGATTTGAAAATTTAACCGAGTATAATGTTATTGTCTGACCTGCAAATTTTTGTGATCTAAATTTAGCCAATCCCCATATTTTTGTTTACCTTCAAATCAAACAAAAGGAGAGTAACTTTTGGCATTACAGACGAAATGTACTACGCGATAAACACTGTAGTTAATAATCAATTTAGCTGTAAAAAAACGCTAGTACTGAAAATTTATTAAGAATAAGTGAAATAAGTAGGCAGTTTGACGGAATCCAAATAGATGGTCATCGCAACTAAACATAGCCGAAAAACTTCTGCAAAATTGGATTTATGGTAAATTTTAATAAACAGCGTACGTATACTGTCGCGGGCAAGTAGTCATATTTTAAGCGGTTCATGTTACTAAGCGTCCAGGCTTTATCGATCATGCAGTAAAAGAGTATGGTTAGATTCTAGATTACATATTTTGCTTAGGCTTAGGCTTAGGCTAAACCATTGTTCAACACTTTCGGTTTAGGCTTAGGCTTAGGGGGAATGCGCTTAATCTACTGTTACACTCGTTAAAGTAATATTTGGCCTTTTAAGCGAATTCCCACCATATGCAATTGAATCACTGATTTGTATCTTGATCTGTAGGTTATCTAAAAGTTAATACCTACGCAAAAATTAATAATTTTAACGCCAAACTTTAGTATTAGAACTTTGGTATTTACTTGGAACAAAAAGTGATTTTTAAAAACAACGATATATTCGTTGTGCTTAAGACTACGTGGTTCCACGTTAGTAAACCTTTTAGACGATAATTTTTTCTAACATTTTTAGACGGAATTCAAAAGTAATTTTCCGTCAGGCGATGGCAAGAACAGACTAAAATTTATCGTTTAAAAATACTAGTAATCCGTCTTTGCACGCAGTGCAACTCAAAACAACATAAAGAAAAAGTAAACACAATTTCTATCTTCAGTATTTTCCACTTAAAGTATAGAAGCAAATTTGGTTTGGATATACTAAATTGCTGGAACACTACCAAATACGTGAGGCGTCCAGCTTTAATATATAGATTGGCAGGAATTTTGGTATCTTACCTTAACTGCATCAGTATAATTTCTGTCAAAAAATTCGTCATGCATATAATTTTTCTAGTCGCTATTTTTCGTATTTTTTTCAACTTTAAACAACTCTTTGACACAAATCACATACGTATAGTATCATTTTAATACTATTTTAAGAATACGCCATCGGTCTAAATATTTCATCTCCATATCGCTTTCTATTCGGTACAACCTTTAGCTACGAAACGATAATTCAAGCCCCAGAGAAATTTAATAATTTAAGTATTTAGAAATATACTTTAGCTAATACGTTAACCTAGGATTGCCAAATATTGAGAAAAAATGTCAATTCGCCTGATGCTATTCGCGATTCCTAAACATCGTGGCCGAGGCCAACCGGCTGCAAATATCAAAAATAACGGTAAGGGAATTTCAAAAACCCCTAAACACGCCGTGAATGGAGAAGCCACGAGAAGGTCGGACAGAAGCAACCGGCTCTCTTCCATTATCTGCAACCCCCCTCAAAAAACGATCGCTATATATTCTCCCACGAATGCTTAACGATTCATTCTCGTTCTGTTTTCGCTAACTAATTTTCACAGAGCTCTGTACGTTCCCCTGTTTGTGATTTGGAGGCGTATTGACGGATATCCAGTACTCTATGCCGCTAATGAAGCACGTTTTTTACCAAAAATGAGCTACATTTTTTCTGTAAAAAAAATTTAATTTTTTGTTGTGAATAAATTTGTTTTGTAATTTAATTCAGATTGACTTTTACTGCTAGAAGTTGATTTTGAGAGAGAGCGGAGCCCAAGTCGACTGAATTTAGTGCTTATTTTCTAGTTGGTGATGTCTTGTCGACCCATGTAAATAACTTACGCATCATGTTCCCCAAGCATAATCCTAAAGCTTTATTTTTTTGGCTTAGGCTTAGATTCACATTTACACATGAAACTGTATATATGTTTTTCGATACTATTCTTTGAATCGGTTGCAATCGAGGATTTTGAAAAATTAAATATGGTTGAAATTTGTACGTGTAAAAAAACGTTGAATTTATTGTATTTATTCATGATTATAATTGAAAATAAACGACAATAAATGGTAACAGTCTATAGGCTTAGAAGTTCTTGTTGCCAGCTGCGATAGGGTTTTCAACTTTTACCTCATTTTGTTCGAAAAGATTTGTCAAAGCTAAGACTGTGCAGTACCAAAATTCACGCTCAGGCCTGGCTTAGATTTAGGCATAGACTAAGGCCAGACTTAAAATTCATACTTACTCTCTAAAAGCTTAAACTAGTTAATCTAAGTTAGGCTAACAGCAGCAAAACAAACTTTAGAGTAACTAAACTCTCTGTAGACTTATGGCTAAGTTTTTAAAATGTTACATATTTTTAGTTTAAGCAAGACTTAACGAATTCTTAGATACGCACAATTTCTAGCCTGAACTTTATTACTTAATCCAAAAATATATTTAAATTAAACACGTGTTAAGCTTAAAGTTATATTAGTCAAAGTTAAACTTTCAATCTAGACAATTCATCCAGCCTTTTAAGATTTACTTAAGCTAACATTCAAGTTTAAACTATAATTTAAGTTTAAGTTTTTAGAGAGTAGAAATGGCACAGATTAGACTTGGGTTCATGCCTTGGACACACGTTTAGATTAGAGCCATTGGCGACTCTTTGGGTTAGGCTTTCGCTTCGTGGTTTAGTGTTCGTTGTCTGTTCTAGTAATAGGTTTTAGTTCTTGAATAGTTTTCTTGTCTTGGTTACCGCTTCATGAAGTAATAGCAGCTACCAAACGCAACGCGACGAAAAGCACCCAGAGTTCAACTTCTTAGCACATTGATACCTGTCACGCGATCATAGGACGAAATGCATTGATTGGCACATGGCTATCCAAAGAATAAACTTCGCTTTACAATGTTTATCGCATCCTCATTGGATGGCTGGGTTTCGGCTAAAATTTCATTGGTTACTGAAGCCAGTATCGCGACCACGATCGAAATTATGACCAATAAGCGTCCAGACATCGTTGTATTTTTAATGAAAATTCAATTGATATCGTTTTTCAGATTATTTAAATTTCTCTAAAAATTCAGCAATTTTTAGGTCAGTTTTTGTATCCGACAAATATTATTCGGCTTTTGTCCCATGTTACTTGTAGGGCCGTCCCGCTGTCTGTTGGGTCTGTAAAAGAGCAGGCTTACGTCGTTCTAGACCACATTTTTTGCTTAGGCTTAGGCTTACGCTAAGATTTACGTTTTTACAACACTTTAGGTTTAGCGTTGGGCTGAGTGACGGCTTACTAAAACATTATGTTGTATATACAACACATATTCTTTTAAAAGTTAGGGCGAGCAAATACAAGAGTGATCGTCCGCGGGCGGTGACAAAAACAACAAAAAACAACAACAAAACAATACTAGCGAAAACAACAACGAAAACAAAAAATGACCAGTACTCTTTGTTTAACATCCTATATTCTAAACGAAACGTCTTGAAACAATTTCAAAACGCTGCATTCAAATTAATTCGAAGTCAACATTTATAGATAGAGATCTTTAATTAAAATTTCCGGATGACCAAAATCAACAAAATAACCAAAACTGGTTCATTTGTGGCTTTAGATTACATCAAGCGACAATTTGTCTAAAGTATTAAGGTCCACAATCTTTTAATTTTTCTAATAAACTGTTCAAATGATGAATCTGTATTTTATGTTTAGTTCTGAATACTTGCTTGTTCCAATTTGCAACTGAGTGTCGCCAGACGCCAATTGCTGTTAGGGACAGACCCTGGACAATCCATGAAACAAAAAGAATTTATATGAAGGAAGTATTAAAGTATACAATATAAGTTTGGGCAATTGAAACTTTTTAGTTTTCGCTAATATGGTTGTTTGAGCTGCTGGCCCATGTAGAAAACAGGGCCGGATCGTATTCCGGAGGGGCTATAATAGAGCAAGTTTAAGCTTTAGACTATTTTTTTCCTTAGGCTAGCGCTATGCTTAGGCTTAAGCTTAGGAATAGGCTCATCCGCACGCTTAGGTTTAGGCTAAGGCTTAGGTTTTGGCTTAGGAATATGCTTATACTACTGTTCCGACCCTGTTCTATACATGGGCCGAGCTGTTCAACAATTTGCGTTTGACCCTGCCCAACTCCAACTGCAACAAGTACTCCATAGAACACAGAGGGTACACTATTCATCGAGTAAACTAAAGATTGTTGTCTGGATTCGAACGCATCGTTCTGTTTAAAATTAGAAATTACTCTGTAAAAACACTCGACTTACAATACTTTAGTTATATTTTACTAACTATTTTAAGTATAATTCGTGTAGTAAATATTGAGCAAATCTTTGCTTAAACAATGTAATAAGTAACACTACTATTGTCATTTCCTGATCAATTAAGTCAATGTAAAGCGAAGAACTTTGTGTTTACTTAAAATTAAGTAAAACTTTGCCAAGCACCATAGAAAGTAAAACCGACACTTAATCCGGCAACAGTTTTACTTAATTTTTAAGTATATTTTTAGTGAGTAATTGAACTGTTCAGCGGCAACCGGACGCATGCTACCCATATTCATAGTAGTATACATATATACTCAAGTCTTAAAAGCATATTCCTAAAGCGATGAACTCAAGCCATGGAAAATGGCCGATACCAGTTGAAAGTGTGTACGCTAAATAACTGAAACTGGACTGAAAAAACAAATAACAGCGCGGAACAGAATAACGAGTGGGATTTTGTATACATCTGTCTCCGACTATTATTCGGGTCACTGGTTAGAATGTAAAGCAGAATTGAATTTTAGTACACTTTTACAGCACTGCTGCCACGTTTAAAGTAGCTTGCCATTAAGTATACTATTAAATTAGCAGTTTGTTCAATTGTTCGAAAACTCGGACAAAATACTTACACTTATCGGAATTATAAATCAACGCTTA